>JAVTVY010054605.1:0-31158 GCA_036873755.1 Hanleya hanleyi | reverse complement strand
AAATAAATTGGGAGAAACAATTGCCAAAAACTCTTCATCAGAAAATTATGTACCTAAATTTCAAAGTTTCCAAAAAAGAGAAGAGAAAAATGAAATTAAATTCACTTCCGGTAATCACGAAGGCTATAACGCTTCGTTTACAACTGAAGAACTCCATGCTTCTCTCACGAAAGCTCATGATTCTGCTGCAGGCCCTGATAATATTCATTATCAGCTTTTGAAACATCTACCGGAATCGTCTCTAGAAATCCTATTACGCATATTCAATAGACTCTGGTATAGAGAAGAATTTCCTCCGTCTTGGCACAATGCCATAGTTATACCAGTACCAAAGCCTGGTCGTGACCATACAGACCCTGGTAATTATCGTCCTATTTCACTGACTAGTTGTGTCTGCAAAACAATGGAACGCATGATAAATGATCGCCTTGTTTGGTTCCTGGAAACTGAAAAGAAACTTACTGATATTCAAGCTGGTTTCCGAAAAAAATAGAAGTACCATTGATCATTTAGTCAGATTAGATTCGTTTGTTAAGAATGCTTTCGCCAAGAACGAACATGTGGTTTCTATCTTTTTTGATTTCGAAAAAGCCTATGATACTACATGGAAATACGGGATTCTTAAAGATCTTCAAAAGATGGGATTAAAAGGTCGTTTACCAGTTTTTATTTCCAACTTTTTGAATGATAGACAATTCCAAATTCGTTTGGGTACAACTATGTCTGATCATTTTGATCAAGACCAGGGTGTCCCACAGGGCAGTATTTTGTCTATTGTTTACAATGGTGCAAGCAAGTCAAACTTGGCAAAGCTAGATCCTATTCTCCATCAAGGACTAAGGCTTTGCCTCGGTGCGTTCAGAACATCACCCAAAGAAAGCTTGTATGTAGAAGCGGATGAAATTCTTTTAGAACTTCGGAGAATTAAATTATCGCTGCAATATATCACAAAACTGCATTCGAACCACTCAAATCCTGCATATAACTGTGTTTTCAACCCTGAGTACGCAGATTTATATTCGCTAAAACCCTCGATTATTCCACCTCTTGGAATCCGTATGAAACCACATCTTGTAGCAGCTGGTATCAAAGTTAGTCAGATTTTACCTAACGAGCTCTTGCCAACTCCACCATGGCAGTTAGCCACACCAGAAGTAGATATTTCACTGACTAAATATAAAAGGGCAGACACGAGCCAGCTCGTGTATACTCAGGAATTCGGTCTACTGAGAGAGAAATACAGCTCACATCAGGCTATTTATACAGATGGTTCTAAAGATGGTGAGAGAGTAGCATGTGCTACTATCTTTAGTTCCAAAATTAAAACGTATCGACTGCCAGGTAAAAGTTCCATATTTACTGCAGAAGCAAAAGCTCTATTATCTGCTTTAGAAGGTATTGGATCCACTAGAAGGAGAAAATATGTCATATTCTCAGATTCACTGTCATGCCTTAAAGCAATTAAAATGGAAATTCCACTCATCCCACCATCTTGGAAATTCTACAATTATATGACACCAGATTTGACCAACAGATAGATATTGTGTTTTGTTGGGTGCCTAGTCACGTTGACATCAAAGGCAACACTGAAGCTGATAGACTAGCTAAGGCAGCTTTAGATGGAGAAGTTGACCCTGTTGGTCTCCCATACAGCGATTTCAGACCATCTATCTGTGCATATGTAAGAAGGCTGTTTCAATCGCTATGGGATACTATGGATAATAACAAACTTAACGAGTTAAAAAAAAAACGGTTGGTTATACTCACCTGAACAGTCATAAACGCTTCGACCAGGCCATGATTAGACGATGTAGGATCGGTCACACACGATTTACTCATGAATATTTACTAAAACAGGAGCCGATTCCAAGGTGTATACCTTGCCATGAAGATCTGACGGTGAAACATATTCTCATGGACTGCATAGATTTTAAAACTGTTAGAGATACTTTTTATCGAGCAGATACGCTGGAAGATCTTTTTAGCAGAGTGAAAGAAGATTGTATTTTGGGTTATTTGAGAGAGATTGGTTTGTTGTACAAATTTTAATGTTTGTACCTGTTTTAACGCATTAGTTTACCGAGTTTTTGAATTGATTACTTAGAATTTTGTTTGATCGTCGCTATATAGCTGAAATATTGCTGAATGCGACGTTAAACCTTAATTCTCTCTCTCTCTCTCTCTCTCCCATGGATCATCAATTCCACGAAATACTTAACCAAAATGTAAGTCCGTAACAAAATTCAAAATTTCAGTTATGTCCTTCCTGGACAATTTTGCCCATGTTGTTGACCAGTCATTATCGGTCTTTCACATTTAATCGAATACGTGCCTTCCCGGGGACATAACAACAGAATTCATGTGCTTCGGTCTGTCCTCCGAATTTCTTAAAACATGGACCAAAATGTAATTCCGTAACGCAGGTTTGCTTAACCACATTTATCAATTTGAAACTTTACCTGATGGAAATCAGATATAATGTAGTCCAGGCGCTCAGCATTCGAATAAAATCAGGAATTAAATGAGAAACGTTCGAGTTTTGATGGAATATATATGTAACCTACACGTCTTCATAAGGAGGTTAATTCACTGTAATTCCGTCACGCGGTATTCGAATGTCACGTGACCAGGTAGAAAACAACTGTATTTCCCTTTTTTTCTCTCATCCTACAGTTCTTAGTAATAGAGTTAGAAAAATGATATTCCAAAACAGATTTTCCCATGGACGAGTAATAACAGGGGTTCAGAAGAAGAGAAAATATGGGTACCTTGTAATTCCGTAACGCTGGAATTGATGGGATAATAACAAACTTCACGAGTTCAAAAAAACGGTTGGATATACTCACCTGAACAGTCATAAACGTTTCGACCAGACCATGATTAGACGATGTAGTATCGGTGACACACGATTAACTCATGAATATTTACTAAAACAGGAGGCGATTCCAAGGTGTATACCTTGCCATGAAGATCTCACGGTGAAACATATTCTCATAGACTGCATGGATTTTAAGACTGTAAGAGATACTTTTTATCGAGCAGCTACACTGGAAGATCTTTTTGGCCGAGTGAAAGAAGATTGTATTTTAGGTTATTTGAGAGAGATTGGTTTGTTGTACAAATTTTAATGTTTGTACCTGTTTTAACGCATTAGTTTATCGGGTTTTTGCATTGGTTACTTAGAATTTTGTTTGATCGTCTTTATATAGCTGAAATATTGCTGAATGCGACGTTAAACCTTAATTCGCTCTCTCTCTCTTAGAATAGGTTAACCAGAAGACAATACTTTGAAGTCATGTGGCCGTGTCAGTATGTCGGCAACTCTTCCCACTTCCCTTATGCGTTGTAATCTTAACTTCCACAAAATGCATGATGTCCAGGAGAAAATCTTCTTTCTCTCTGAAATTCCCCAAATTATATATTTTGCCACCATATTCAACAGTTGAAAAGACAAACCTGCCGTTTTCATCACTGTAGCTGGATATCAGTTTACATGTGAATATAGCACAGGATTTCCCCATTCATTAGTCCAGAAGTTTTCATCTTTTATACACGAGTGAGTTTCTTGGAGGAAGACTATATCTGCATTGAGAGTTTTAATGTACAGAAATAGCTGTCTACGTTTATCTGGTTGTCCGAGTCCCCTTACATTTAAAGTCAAAAAAGTTAGCATACAACAACAAAAATACAAAAAGAGAGAAAAATAGTATCGAGCACAAAACCGTACAAGGCCCGTAACTTCCGAAAAATGTCAGAATAGCAGCTACACCAGCTGGTTCAATAGATATATATTTATGCCAAACAAATGAACCTGACAAATTTATCACAATATCCATATAGTTATCGAGGTTTGACCAACCTAAGCAAATATGCATAAGTATATCATTGGACTGCACGTTGTAGTTGGATCACAATAATCAAGTAAGGCATGTCATTCGCAGTATGAAGATAACTGTTGGATGTCATCATTCTTCCAAACAATTCTGTCACATGTGGATGACACCCAGCATGGCAAGGAAAAAATTTATAATTAAATTGAAATGGAGTAAGTGCCGTAGTAATATCCAACTACAATCGTTACCTTTTTTCAAAACTGTTCAAAAGCAATTAAAAATGGAAATTTCACTCATCCCACCATCTTGGAAATTCTACAATTATATGACACCAGATTTGATCAACAGATAGATATTGTGTTTTGTTGGGTGCCTAGTCACGTTGACATCAAAGGCAACTCTGAAGCTGATAGACTAGCTAAGGCAGCTTTAGATGGAGAAGCTGACCCTGTTGGTCTCCCATACAGCGATTTCAGACCATCTATCTGCGCATATGTAAGAAGAATGTTTCAATCGCTATGGGATACTATGGATAATAACAAACTTCACGAGTTCAAAAAAACGGTTGGTTATACTCACCTGAACAGTCATAAACGCTTCGACCAGGCCATGATTAGACGATGTAGGATCGGTCAGACACGATTAACTCATGAATATTTACTAAAACAGGAGCCGATTCCAAGGTGTATACCTTGCCATGAAGATCTGACGGTGAAACATATTCTCCTGGACTGCATAGATTTTAAAACTGTAAGAGATACTTTTTATCGAGCAGATACGCTGGAAGATCTTTTTAGCAGAGTGAAAGAAGATTGTATTTTAGGTTATTTGAGAGAGATTGGTTTGTTGTACAAATTTTAATGTTTGTACCTGTTTTAACACATTAGTTTACCGAGTTTTTGAATTGATTACTTAGAATTTTGTTTGATCGTCGCTATATAGCTGAAATATTGCTGAATGCGACGTTAAACCTTAATTCTCTCTCTCAAAACTGTTCAACACAAGCCCAATCACGAAGGCAAGTGATATATACTCAGTTAAACACCAGCACTGGCAATTAGACCCTGGTTATAGATAACTACAACTGTTTACTTCAGTACTTCATCAAACTGACCAGAAACAAGCCCCAACAGATGGGCAAATATATGTAACTTTAACAATTGTTTATGAAAACGAATACATAAAAAACATAGCGATCATTTAAATTTCCAAAGAGTACTTGCAGTAGTAACAATTTACCACAATCATTTACTTGAGTACTCTGAGACTGGTTGAAAGTGTATGGATAACTACAATCGTTTACTTCAGGACTTTATTTAACTGATTACAACCATGCCTTGACAGCTGGGCAACAAGCACATATAACTTGATCAGTTGTTCATGAAAAACAAAAATATTAAGTCATAATAATCCCTTTCTACATATTTCCAAGAGTACTTACAGCAGTAACAAGTTACCACAATCACTTGAGTACTCTGATTGAAAAGGGTACAGAAAATTCAATTAAATTCCCTGTTTGAGCAAAAAATGTGTGCATGTAATTACACCATATCTGACATGAGATATTATATAGATTCAATACCAAAGAAACCACCTGTTGCAGCAGTAGCGAATTACCACGACCATTTACTTGAGTACTCTGATTGAAATAAGTACACCAAATCATTTACTTCAGCTCCCTGTTTGAGCAAAAAGTGTATCATTACACCACATCTGATATGAATGAAATTCTATATCATTCAGTAAAGACACAAAAAATTGCCGTAAAAATAATTTAAAAAAGTAACTGATGGCAATTTATTGCCAGTACATTCCTAGATACACAATCCATGGCTTATGGGCACTTGTAGTGGTAATGATTCACTTTATTATCACTACCTAAGCTGGGAGTACATGTAGTCGCAGCCCAGTATATAAATGGGTTTCTATACATGTAACCCTTTTACTGCCTTATTCTGATTTATATTAACATGTACAGTCCTAAAATTGTAACAGATATGTTTTGCTTTACATGTAAGCACACTACCTGTTTTAAGGGGTTTATATAAATCAGATTGAGTGCAATTAATTTTCTGGAAAAACTATTTCCAAGAGTATGTTAAGCAATAAAATAAATAATCATTTACTCGAGTACATTTTGCACTTTGATTAAGACTGATTGAGTGTGTAATGGGTCCAGTCGTTTACTTCATTACTTCATTTAACTGACCCCAAACAAGTCTTCTCTAATGCTCTTACACGTACTTGCATTAAATTCACCCAGTTTGAAGAATTTTCTAGTTTACCCATCAGAATTACCAAAGCCTACCACGGAAAACACATGTACGTGCGAAAGATGCCCCCCCCCCCCGCCCACTGTATCTATTCCAATTTTATCCTCCGATTACTTCCTACCTTCCCACTCTCCAACCCCCAGCACATACAATCACAGACAGAGGTAGTTCTTGGCACTTGATGACACTGAAGGTTCATATTTCATTTCGCAGATTGGAGAGTTTCGTTTTGCACAGATCATTCACTCCATGATCAGTTAGTGTGAACAAACTTGGTAATTATTATATCATAGTGTATATAGGTCATACCTAAACCTATAGTAGTGCTTTGCAGTGGCAGAGTCCTGTTCCAAATAAGGCTAAACCATCTAAATATATCCAAAATCCTGTTTCTGGAGTCAGTATTTCTTATTGTCAATGGACAGTTCACTCCCATTTGTTTCATTCGACCTTCCTCTCTTGCTTGAAATCATCTTGAGCCACCGGTTGAAGGTTTTTCCGCACATCTGGGTCATGTGCCGTGAGGTTTTCTTTGAAGTAAATGGGCTTATTTTTCAGAAGTTTCCTGCTGGCGTCCAAGACTTGAGATTTCTCTGTGCCATAGAGGAACTTGATCACTATGGGTCGTGGTTTGTCTGGTAATGATTTCATGGGCATATGGTGACAAATTTTCCAGTCTGGGAGTGAAGTCTAACTACAGGTTAGTATTGCTGGTTTTCAGGACAATTCGTTCACACCTCCGCTTTCTCTTCCTTCACTTCGAAAATAGAAGTTTGACATTCCTGGAGTACCTTTCCAGCTGCAGTACCCGGTTAGATAGGGAAGTAATCTGCATTTTTATCCATAATGCCTTCGGCTGATAGTCATACGCTTCGTTCATTGATCTTCGTGTGCTGTAACCAGTACCTAATTAACGTTCCTTTTCATGCTTCTTACCGGTTATTTTCTCGAAGCTAATTCCTTCTCCTTCATGATTGTCACAGACTCACTTTTATTAAAGTTTGCAGTGCTAGTGATTAGCTGTACACGACCGTTTTCACAGCGACTCCGACCTCCCCCATATGGTAGACTCCATGTTGAATATATTTGGGCCACTTACACATGCGCACTTGGATTGACATGGAAAACATGGCGTCTACCATAATATGTATACCCCATAGACGCCATATGGCGCAAACCATAACTGTCGTGGGAAAATGGAATTTTCATATCTAAGCATTGTGAAATGTAATTAACGGCCTACATGTTTACAAAGCTTATTTTCTGACGTAACAATCTGCGAAATTTGAATTTGTTTAACAAAGAAATTATTTCTCTCTCGTTGATTATAAACGTTGATTAAAATCCTGAAAATTTCCAAAAAGAAGTTGGCCGTATACACTGCCGTTGGAAACCTCATTCTTCGGGTCTGTTCAGAAAAAAATATCACGTAAACCATACATATATCGAAAGGTAAGATTGCTATCTATCCGATTATATATCAAGCATTTTCTTATTGAATGAAAACTATGAGGAAATAAAACTATAATCCGAGAGAAAATCGCGCAGTTTCGGCAGACATTTGCAATGTTCAAATACCTGGAAGCGGCATCCGATTCCTTGAGAAATCTGACGAACACACAGATATTTTCTGTAAAATTTTCTGCCAAGGTATGTGTATATCCGTTGTTGAGAATTCCTCCGATCGTATACGTTCGGTGAATTTATTTCCCAAATATTTTACTATTGTTTGACACAAAGTTGTCAGAATTTCGCTCCATCTTTATACTTTGATGTCTCCAAACCGAACCGCCGTGAATGAGGCAACTCGATTGGCTCGCCTTCGTCACGTGATCGCCCTTATCCAATCCACTGCCCAAATGGGCGGGCTTATCAGATCGTTTGGTGATCATTCTTTTTCAATTCAATCAAATCATTTGTTTCACTGGCCATCGGATTGTGATTATACTATTACAAGGCTGAATAAATGGGCTTTCCACTGGTACGTCATTCATTGAAATCGGTTCAGGGAAACGGAGCATGGACGCGACTGAATCAGAAGAGAGAAAAAAAGAAAAACTCTATTCCATTATTTTAAGCGTAATATCACAATCAACGACATTTCTACCAGATTAAAACTTTAATTTGTAAGTAATATGTGAATGAAATAAATTGAAGAAATTATCTTTATCCAGGGAATGTACACTACAATCAGCTATAATTTTTACCAGCCAGCAATTTAGTACATCTGAATCCAGATCATGACAATTTCGATGTCGTTTTTGTTGAAGCATTTTTTCAAACAGAAAACAACATATTTTCAAGAAACTTGCGTGCATAATTTCATGTATAATTATAAAAATAAATTATTATTTGTGTATTTCATGGAGATATAAATTTTCAAACTTTATTCACTTTCATCTACAAAATATTTTTAAAATGAACTTTTGGTAGACAGCTTCTGTGATGGACGTCCATGCATTGCACACATTGAGACTCGGTACTGAATGAGTTAATACAAGCGACAAGCGTGGAGGAGAAGTAATTAGCTTCAAGAAAATAACCGACAAGGAGCTTGAAAATGAACGTTTATATGGTACGGGTTATAGCACACGAAGATCAGTTATCGAAGAGAGTGACTATCAACCGAAGGCATTATAGATATGAACAGTTGTGGCTAGGTCTGCAACTGTCCGTTTAACATGCAAAATCGACTTAGCTGCCGGACAGAAGTAAAAAAACGATACTTTATACGCCATTTTCTCCACTCAAAATAATGAAACCCATCGTGTAAGTTAAATCTCGGACTTGGAATTCATTCTAAACTTTCCGTGGGTAGTTTATTCGAGCATTTTACAGTTTTCCTGCACTGGCCATGTTCAAATTCTTCAGCCAGTGAAAATCACTACGGCTACATTCTCCACGTTCAGGGACAGTCTGGCAGCTAGAAGATTTTGCCAGTTAAACTGGCAGACCCTACATTCAATAGATATCAGTATTATAAAACATCTTGTAGGGGCTGCGTGTCGGACTATGTGTGACAGATAGAGAGAATCAAGGTTTAATGTTGCGTTCATCAATATTTCTGGTATACAGCGACGATCAAACAAAATTCTAAGTATTCTAATATAAACAAGCCGACAACCCAGCAATCCAGAAGTAGTAAACACAACATATACCAAAAGACAGATGCAGAATGGTGTAATTGCTTACATGTATACGCTTAAAATTAGTTTTAATTGTACTAATGTGCAGTCCACACCAAATTATTATTAATGATGTAGGTAAGTTCACTCATGCATTCTTTGCCTCGTATCCAGTATGAATGTTAAATCACTTAGTTCATTGTGGTTTTTACACACATGCACGTGGATACCCGGTGGGATGGTTTCAAGGTAATAGTGTTGTTTGTGTTTTTGCCTGTTCTAATTGTATTGCCTTTGGTCAATATGGCATAGTTGTGCAAATAAATCTGAATCTGTATGTATATATATATCAATATCAAGTTAAAATGTCCATTAATGAAATATATAATACAGTTCTTCCAGTAAAACCTATGTAAGTCAGCTTTGTTTAATATTTATATATAAATTATGCAACAAACCGATTTCTCTCAAATAACTCAAGACACAGTCCTCCCTCACCCGGCTAAAAAGGTCTTCCAAAGTAGTCGCTCGATAAAAAGAATCTCTTACAATCTTAAAATCTATACAGTCGATAAGAATATGTTTCACTGAGATCTTCGTGACATGATATAATACATCTTGGGACTGGCTCTTGTGTTTAGTTCTTCAGCCAGGGTTCGTGAGTTAACGGTGTATGGCCGATTCTACATCGTCTGATCATGGCTTGATCGAAACGTTTCTGGCAGTTCAGATGAGTATAGCCTACAGTTTCTTTGAACTCATGAAGTATATTATTCACAGCATCCCATAAAGATGGAAACAACCCTCACATAAGTACAGATAGGCAGTCTAAAATCGTTATATGGGGTTACAACATAATCAATCTCATCATCTAGGGCTGCCTTAGCCATTCTATCAGCATCTTAAACTTGTAACGTGTACGAGCAGGACCAGTCGTAGTGTTTAGAAGAAAACGAATCAATAACCGGGATTGCCCACTGGCATTCTGGCCGTCACCGTCGTTAACCCCTTCACTAGTAGGGATCCGGGGCTCGAAGAGATGATCACAACCCTACAAGGATGACTGACGCTCATGTAAAGGTCTATTATGGTATATTCTGCACAAGTAGTATACGCGGTTACAAATAATAGCGTAGAACCGCGTGGCTTAGACAGAATGTCTAAGGAGATGTAACGTTAAGATATTTACACATATGTACAGACACTAGGAGAGTGTTTGCAAATAAACTTGATGGATATATACACGTGATGTAAGAGGATGTGTGCACACAAGTTAACGGATACGTACACTTGGGGTGTGCATATAAGGTTCACGGATACATACACTTGGTGTGTGCACGTAAGGTTCACGGATACGTGCCCCTGAGAGAGTGTGTGCATATAGAGTTAACGTAGCCCTAGTGTATATGTGGATAATAGAAGATGATGTGTGCAGTTTAAGCTTGATGTTATATGGTAATAATATATATATGGGAGTGTATGCATATAACTTTATAGTTAATATAGTGCTTTAATGCGCGATAAGGGCGGCCTGGCTGCTGGCCCTTCTCTTCTGGGGATAAGGGCGGCCTGGCTGCTGGCCCTTCTCTTCCGTCGTTGGAACGTTATGGATATAACGCTCTCTCCAGGGATGGCACCCAGTCGTTGGAACGTTAAGGATATAACGCTCTCTCCAGGAATGGCACCCAGTCGTTGAAACGTCAAGGCCCGTTGGAACGCTACGGTGGTAACGTTCTCCCCGATATATATATACCCTCAGGCGTTGGAACGTCACGGCAGTGACGCTCTCTCCAGATATAGCACCAAGTCGCTGAAACGTCAAGGCCCGTTGGAACGTTACGGCGGTAACGCTCTCTCCAGATAAGACACCCAGCCGTTGGAACGTCACGGCAGTGACGCTCTCTCCAGAGACGTGGCAACTCGGCGTGTACTTCACCCCCCAGTCGTCGGAGCTTGACCGTAACTTGTCAGCTCACCAGTCTGCTTCCTGCACAGGTAAGTATAGCCCGGCGTCTCAACCCTTACGGCTGCTGCGACCCGTCTATAGACACGCCTGTGACTACACGACGATCTCTCAGGTAAGTATCACGTACCACTCAACTCTCATGGACCGTCAGGACAATTACTCGGGTATATCATGTGCTATTACCATTTCACCTGGTACCGATGGAACATCGTACGGTCTGTAAACTGCCGTTGTAATCTGTGCCCTGGGCTTGACCATACAGTCTGTAAACTTTGTTACCACTTTTACATGGGTAAAAGGAAGCTCGCCCTCTGTAACGTGTGATAAATACACGTGTCCTGCTGGAACCTGTATGTCTGTTACCGCTTTTACATCGGTAAAAGTGAGGCCACCTACACCGTGCCTTTATGCGTGATAAATACGCATATCCTCCCTGTGGGGTCTGTGGCTTTCTTGACTGTATAATCTGTGCTCTGTGTTTCTTTAGTTAACGTGTGACAAATACACGTCTCCTTCTTGTAAGATCTGTGTTCTGTAGATGTCTGTATTGAACGTGTGATAAATACACGTCTCCTTCTTGTAGAATCTGTGTTCTGTATCTTTCTCGACGGTATAATGGTGACTGGTACTGTACTGTTTGTGATCTGTGCGTCTTTATCTGCTCGTATGTGTGATAAAGACACATGTCCTTCCAGTTGAATCTGTAAGCTGTATCTGTAACTTGTCTATGGCCAGCTATACGCCGTCTGTGTAACTGTTGGCGGCCTTCCCTGCTCCCAAAGCGCCCGGCCCAGTTTATCGATGTTTACCGACGAAAATGCCTCGCCCGCCGGAGTCTTGTCTCGCCCCGCCGGCTGTAATACTGCGACCGGTTCCGTCGCGTAAGCGTTGCCCGGCTATCGGCGACGAATAAACAGGCTCCACGGTACGTTGTAGGATTATGGCAGGGGGAAACTTGGTTGATATATCCTTGTATTTAGTGCAGTTGTATACTTCTGGGGAGGGAGGGAATCTCCTGACTATAGTCATACACCGCTACACGGTCAAGAAGATCAACAAATATTGTGGCTTAAGTCTCAGTGCAGCGAGATAGCACAGCAATATTGTCGAAATTATCAACCTACTGGTATAGACACTAAAGCCCTATTTTATACTGAAGTTAGAACATGCAAGTTGCCTAAATGTGCTACAGGCAAACGCATGTCTCGTTACAGTGTTATAGAATTCCCCAACTACATGTACATACCACACGCCAGAAACGTGTTCCCTAAACTATAGTATATCCACAAACACGTTTCCACACTGAAAATGCAAGCCGGCAAATTCTCATTGGATTGGCGTGTTTTCACAGGTTACACTAGCTACAGGATTTATAATCTTTTAGATTCCCAGGCCGAAACAACTGCCTTTTACGCCCAACCGTAAATTGTGCCAAAAATCAATAAGTTACAGGCTGTACCTGAACGTGTTTCTCCAGCCCTCTATTTCTCATCTGACCCCGCTCTCTCCGTGCGTCCGAGCTTATATATCGCTACCGCTCTTCCGTGAATAAAGGTAGAAACAGAACCGTTCTCCTGCAGATAAAATTAGCATAAGTCGACGATGCCAGCGCCCTCTTTATTGTCACTTACACCTCCTTGCTCGACGTTGACGACACGGGTCAAGGTCGTCCTTCCCACATTCCAGCGCAGTACACGGTCCTGATTCAAACTGTTCTCTACACAAACGGGTAACCGTTACACTGCCCCCGCCTTTCTAAATCATGACGTCCCCGTCATGGCCGTACGGGTCTCTCCGTCCAGGGTGCCGTCACAGTTCCAGTTGTACAGTTCGAATCAACTAAAACAAAACTGTTCGCCAATCACGGGCCATCAGGGCCGGCGAAATCACTAGGTGGCCGCCCTCCGGCGGTCTGGCCGGACCACCACGACATTAGGTCAAAGATCTCGTCTCCAGGTCCGTTGCGGGCGGGCGTACCTTAGAGGTTCCGGCCGCTGTCCTCGCGACCCCCCTTTCCCCGCTCCTGCACCTGGAGGGGTACACAGAATTACTTGGGCGACTATCAGAGCCGCCCTCCCGACATTTGGTCTCTGGGCCTCACGCTCAGTTGGAGGGATCAGGCTTCCCCTCATGGAGGCTGTGCTCCTCTGTCCACGTCCACTTATCATACACCTTGCGCCACTCACGCCCTTGACGATCCCGGACTGAATCGACGTACAGCTTGGTGCGATGCACCAACACACGCTGGGGTCGGGCCGCCTCCAGGCTCACTGACCTCTGCGCCGGTCTGGTCTCCGCCGTCAGCGGCCTCTGGACCCGGTCGGGGGCGCGTTCCGACCACTCGGAAGTGCCGCCCGCACCGACGCCCTCGTCTTCGTCCGTGGCGTCCTCGCTCTCATCCCCGCTAAACTCTGTCACGGGCGGATGCAGCACTAACTTTGGAAGCTCCGGCATCGCCTCCTGCAGGGAAATACTAGAACCACGGTCCGCACCTCCGGGGCTGATGACCGCGACGGTCACGCCGGTCCCCAGCATGGCTTCCTCCCGATCCCAGGGAATACTGACGGGGAGAGAAGTGGGGCTCTCCGGTTCCTCCCGGCGCGGAGCAGGTCTCACCCCCGACTCCTCTTCCGGCGCAGGCAGCAGCCGCGGCTCGTCTTCCGCCACCTGCAGCGCCCTCTCCACTTCTGCCACTTCCACCTCAATGGGCCCGATCTCCCGTTGCTCCTCCTCTACTTCCTGTGGCCGGCCCACGGTCGCCGATGGCTGCCGGGCCTCGGCACAACGTCGGCCCCGCCCTAACGCCTGCACCACCGACATCATGCGGCACGTCGCCACTTCCGGTTCCGGCAGCTTCCGCTCCGGCTGGTAACCCGCCCTCGCTGGGGGCGCTGAAGGCAACGCCGCGTCGTCCGATCTCCGGGACATCGTCCTCCCCCAGTCACCGTCCCACCCGTGTCTCCGCCTACAGTGGTCGGTTAGTCGCCTCTGTCGGGAAAAGGTAGCCGGACAATGGGGGCACAGGAACGTCTGCTCCCGCTCAGTCCCCTTCCGGGCGTCCCGCTTCTCCATCCCCTTCGGGCTCCGGCTCCCGTCACGCCGAGGCTTCTTGAATCTCTCGCTCATAGTGTCTTTATTCTGCAAAGATAGAACAGAACGACCATTAATAGCGGGCCGATTCCTTTGCAACATACAGTTATCCCCCCGGCCTCCCATAGGGCGCTCTAACAGCGGGGAGCCATCTCTTCCGTGGGGCTGGGGCTGGGACGTAAGTACGTAATCGTGTAGCCTGCGGGGCTTCACCACTCGCCGACCACGGGCTGTTGTCGCGTGCGTTGGGGCTGCCTCACCCTCGGCCACTTCCTCGGGCTCGTCCTCCAACTCACTGTCCGGCGTCCCACGCGGTTCCAACTCGAATTCGTCCTGCCAGGCCGGTGGCCGGATGACGCGTCCACTCCGGCTCGTCTGGGGCTGGCCTATGGGTGGCTGTACGCCTACCGGGTGGGTCACGGCGTAAGGCTCTGCGCGAGCCGTTTCCGGCCCCTGCTGGTCGCCGCCATCGTCACTGTCGCTCTCCGATGGTGTATCGTCGCCCTCCACGTCCAGCCGCGGATAACATGGTTTGACCCGGTCAACATGGACGACCTGTCTTCTCCCGTCATCACCCCGGATCCGGTAGGTAACGTCCGACAATGCCGCCTCCACCACAAACGGTCCCAGCCACCGGTCTCGAAGCTTCCGTATCTGTCCTGGCCGGGTCACTACGGTATGCAGATAGACCTGGTCTCCGGGCCCGAATCTTTGCGCCTTGGCCTTCAGGTTATACAGGTGCTTCTGCCGCCTCAGGGCCTTCCCACTATTTTCTCTCGCATCCCCATGGACGTCCACTAGGTGGTCACGAAGGTCCCCGACCCACGGCACGGGCTCCGTTCTCTCACCCGGGGGAGCCCCAACGGTCAGGTGAGCTGGTAGAGTCACCTCCCGACCAAACGTCATCATATTCGGCGTGTACCCCGTAGTCTCGTGTGCGGCCGCACGGTACGCCATCAGGGTCAGTGGAATATACACGTCCCAATCGTCGGGGTGGCGGGCGGCACTAGCATGAAGCATCTGACCCAGAGTCCTGTTGAACCTCTCAACTTGGCCGTTTGACTGCGGATGGTACGCCGTCGTCCGCGTCTTCTTCATGCCGAGGATCCGGTACATCTCCTCGAACACTTTGCTCTCAAAGTTCCGCCCCTTGTCCGAATGTATCAGGGAGGGGACACCGAACCGGCTGACGTACAAGTCAATCACAGCCTGGGCCACCGTCTCCGCTTCTTGGTCCGGAAGTGCCACAGCCTCCACCCACTTCGTGAAATAGTCACAGATAACCACAATATGCAGATTTCCTCTCGTCGTCAGGGAGAGAGGAAGTCCACGGCGATACGTTCTCCGGGGCATCCCGTCATCATCCCGCGGTGCTGTCCCCGGGGTTTCTTCCCGGCCTGCTTCCTCCGACTGCACGTGTCGCAGCTCCGGCACCACTGTCGAACGTCACGCTGCAGGCCAACCCAGGCGTATGCTTGTCGCACCTTCCTCAACGTTTTAAACACTCCCAGGTGTCCTCCAGTCGGGCTGTCATGACATTCCTTAAGTATCCTCTTTTGCAGGGCCCTCGGGACTATCAGTAACTTGGCCTTCTCCCGGCCTCGCACGTCATACCAACGTCGCACTAGGAGGTCTCCTTCCATGGCCAATGCGTCATAGGCTCCCCACAGCGCTTTCGTTACCCCACTGTGATGACAGACTAGGTCCCACCGAGGTCTGGTACCAGCCTTCACCCATTCAATCACCGGAAGTAACTTGGGGTCTGCAGCCTGGGCCGCCGCAAAGTCCTCGTTGGGTGGAGATACGGTCACAACCCTCGCTGCCGCAGTCTCTCCGGCTTTGGTCTCGGAGGAACGACCACACTGCGTAAATGGACGTCTGCGTCTTCGACGTGGTTGTCGTCTCGTCCTCTGCCCCCGCCTTGAACTTGAGCGTCTCTCTCCTGGGAAGCGCCTCTCAAGTTCTTCCCTCAGGATAGCAACCTTTGCTCGAAGACGGGCTATCTCGCTCTCTTCATAAGCTGGGGGTTCAAGAGATACATCTTCTCCAACGGCGACTCTCGCCGCGGGGTCAGGGCGTCGCCGCTGGGCGTCCTGGAAGGCCTCTATTTCCACTGCGTCATGCACAGCCTCGTCTAGGGACTTCGGGCGGCACTGCCAGACTTTAAACCGTAAGTCATCTCCAATTGCTTCAAAGAATTGGTCACGGGCCAGCATGTCTTGGACTTCATCACCGGCGTCGGGGTAGGCCATCTGGCTGAGTCTCACCAGCGCTTGGCCCAGTTCAGGTAGACCTTCTCCCCTCTGTCGTCGTCTCGACCTAAGCTTGGATTTATACAGCTGGGTTTGGTTAGGCGGAGCGAAGCGTCTCTCCAAGGCATCACGTAGGCAGATGAAGTTGGCCTCCCCTGGTTTCATCTTCAGACTAGAGAGGACCTGTTGTGCTGGCCCTCGCAGGGAGACGGCTAAGTGTTGTCCCTTCTCCTCCGGTGTCCACCGGTTCAAGGCTGCGCAATGTTCAAAATGTACCAGGTGATCTCTCCAGGGCGTACCCCCATCATATGTCGAAGCCTTAACCCACATCCTACGGGAAGGGGGCATGGTCGTAACGGTGGCCGCCCCACTAGTGTCAGCCGCTGAAAGGCGCACTTCTGCGCGGGAAGTGAACGTGGTTGCCTCGGTCCCCGTTGTCTCAGGCCCGGCGGTGGCGGGATGTCCCCTCTCCTCGGCCGCTGAATGCTGCCCTCCTGCGACCCGGTCGCAAATCGTCTGTCCCCGTATAGGCTGGTCCCTGGAGGGTCGGGTAGTACTCTCCCCTTCTATCCCAGGTCTGGAGGGGTAGGCTGGGGACCCTACCATCGTCTGATTGAACGTCGTCTGCATGGTATGCATCTGGGCCTGTAAACTTTGGAGGCCCTCTAGCAGCACTCGATTGGTCGACGAGGTCTCGGTCTCGGCGATGGCGGGCTCTGACAGCTCGGGTGGTGCTTCCCCCGGTCTCGCATCTCCTGTCGTCGCCAGCGTCGCAGATCTAGGTGACCCCACCCTCGATCGCCCTCTCCTCTGTAGGATAGCTCGTAGACCCGCCAGATCCGGACGTCTCGGTGTGGTTGCTGGAGTACTCATGGTTAATGGCGTCGCCGCCACGTCGTTGTCGGTCATCTCTAGTAGTCGGTTGTTCTCTTCTGTTGTAGATCAGGCCAGATCCCACCGCTGCCACCAGTTTTCTCCGTGTAACGTGTACGAGCAGGACCAGTCGTAGTGTTTAGAAGAAAACGAATCAATAACCGGGATTGCCCACTGGCATTCTGGCCGTCACCGTCGTTAACCCCTTCACTAGTAGGGATCCGGGGCTCGAAGAGATGATCACAACCCTACAAGGATGACTGACGCTCATGTAAAGGTCTATTATGGTATATTCTGCACAAGTAGTATACGCGGTTACAAATAATAGCGTAGAACCGCATGTCTAAGGAGATGTAACGTTAAGATATTTACACATATGTACAGACACTAGGAGAGTGTTTGCAAATAAACTTGATGGATATATACACGTGATGTAAGAGGATGTGTGCACACAAGTTAACGGATACGTACACTTGGGGTGTGCATATAAGGTTCACGGATACATACACTTGGTGTGTGCACGTAAGGTTCACGGATACGTGCCCCTGAGAGAGTGTGTGCATATAGAGTTAACGTAGCCCTAGTGTATATGTGGATAATAGAAGATGATGTGTGCAGTTTAAGCTTGATGTTATATGGTAATAATATATATATGGGAGTGTATGCATATAACTTTATTAGTCCAGCAGTTTGGTGAATATTTTGGGGTGAATTGTGCCATTTTGGCAACAAGCATGAAATTTTCAGCAATGATAGCCATTCACCTATTAAAAAAGATAGGATATGGGGCCATTTGAAAAAATCCAATAAGGCCGCCATTTTCAAGATGGCCGCCACTCCATACGAATTTTCTTATGAATTGCTGTACAACTTGTGTTTTTCGTCTTACAGCTTTGAGTTGTGATGTATTTTATGAGGGAATATGCACTCGACAATCTGTTGGACTTAGAAGTATTCCAGCAATTTTCACATGTTGTTGGGGCACTGTATTCACCCATCCAACAATTTACCAGCTTGAAAAAACCTGTCCGAAGATAACGAACTTTGTACAGAAGGGGATCGAACCCACCATTCTTTGCTCCATTGTCAGGCATCTTACCCCTGGCCAAATCATCCGAACGCATGGCACGATCATAGAAACTTCTGCTCTTAGCCATGCGGTAACGGGTGCTATCTGAGTGTATTAGGGCGTTTCCCAAATGGTCACATCCGCTTGGTCCGTGACATCCGTCATCGGCGCAATCACATTCATATAACGAAGACACACCTCCAGAAAGCGATCGATTGAAATGATCCCTTGGTGGGCCTCTAAGTGCCCCATCACAAAATAAAAAGCATATCATTTCCTGTGAACTGCCGCCGATTTGATTTTTTTTTCAATTATGTTAGACCGTTCATAATATGATTTTTATAATAAAAACAAAGAAGCATGCTTCATTAGAGTGAGAAATAAAATAGTTAAACTTCGTTTTGCGCCTCGTGAAACTGACATGTCTGATGTCTGAGAAATATTTAAACACAGATAATTTCATTGGCTCGTTTAAATGGGGCGGACTTGATGCTTTGGGAACAACTTTCGAACAGGATTATCTCCCTCGAGATAGGTGGCTTCGTGTGAAATACATTCCGAATCATAGCGATAAGCTAAGGGTACTGTTAAGTGAAACCTGAAATGCCCTTAGCAAGCTAAGATGCGAAATGTTCGGCAAACATTTATTTTACTATATATGGCACTTCCGGCGATGTGCGCGCGGCCGGGAATCCTGTCCAAATATCTGACTGGTGGCTGGGGTATTATTAGACCTCCAGCGAGGTGGTTGGGTTAGAAACCGCTCCGCTGACCTCATTCATTCAACCAATCACAGCCCGGATGACGCGCGCAAGGCTGGTCGCATCTGAACATCAACTTTTGGGTATTGTATACAGTAAAAATGTAGATGCTTATGCACATGAAAAATTAATATCAAATTGTCTATATTTCATAAGCTAATGAGACAGTGACGTCATTTTCAAAAACGTCATTTTTTGGTCGATTTTTCGAATTTTTTATTTATGCAATTTCTCCACAAAGACGGTATGATGAATTACTAAATATTAATGTGATATGAACTAAAATATTTTCTGTCCACTTTTCATCGCGGAAAAGTAAAAATTACGAAAAGATCCATTTTCTGCCCTCGTGGCCGCCATCTTGAATTCACCCATGATCCGCTGCTCCGGAGGTTATGCAAATAGGCCTAAAATAACCACAATATGATAAACCATGAAGTCAGGGAGTGTCAACTCTCAATTTTTTATCATTCCGGAGACAGCGCAGAAAGTTTGTGGGGGGGGGTGTGGGGGGGGGGGTGGTGGATTTTGTCATTTCTGGTAAGGTTGGAGAATTTCCGCGTTTATAATCCAATTCGCATTCCCCTCACATACATTGAAGGTCTTTCTACAGACACAGAGGCGATGACGTTTTTGCACGTCATTTTGGCACATGGTTGTGCTCGCTCGCGATTCACCTTGACCGATTTCCCTGGGATAGGAATGTGAAATGGCGTATCCCGTCTCTTATCATATCTGTATATTTCCTGAGGGCATACTAAATTCTATTACAGCATGGTTAATGTTTACTTTTTAATGGGTCGGATTAATGAGGCAAAACTACAGAAGATAATTAAGTTTGAAGGTGTCAATAGATGAGTTCACAAACGATGAACGTATGCTAATTAGATTTGAAGGTATAAGATACTAGGAACAAAGAAACAGTCTAAACGATGTCTAGAAGCCAAAGAGATAAAGATCGTCCAAAGGCAACTTGATCAAACGTATGGAAAGCACGTAATTCGTAGTTTATCATATGGGGTCACTTTGACCCTATTTGGTAGATACTTCATGTAGGAGGCTATTGTCTGACTCTTTGTGTCGCTGAAAAGGCTCAAGTCTATACACATTGTTGTCCCCAGACATGGCTATTGTATGCACTGTCTCGTGATTCTTACATGGAGTCCTATCTGTATAACCCCCGAGCAGAGGATCATGGGCAGATTCAAAATGGCGAACATGTGGGTACCAGAAAAGTGATGTTTCGTCAGTTTTCTTCACAATTCTTGCTTTTCTGAGAGGAAACGTGGACAAAAGTCATTTTGTTTCACGTCACGTTATTATTTACTAATTTATCATGCTGTTTTTATGAAGAAAACATATAAATAAAAATTTGAAAAATCTGACCGAAAAAAAATGACGTCCTCATGCCGGTCATCTTGGATTGTTTTGTTTTTTTGCATTTTCTAGAAGAGGTTGACCCAAAGATATGGTGTGGTAAGTTTTAGCACTCTAGCCTTAGAGATAGCGAAAATACACTTGCGAAAATATACAGGATGGCACTTTCGCCCCTCACCAGGTTGCGGTATAGTCCAGCAGTTTGGTGAATATTTTGGGGTGAATTGTGCCATTTTGGCAACAAGCATGAAATTTTCAGCAATGATAGCCATTCACCTATTAAAAAAGATAGGATATGGGGCCATTTGAAAAAATCCAATAAGGCCGCCATTTTCAAGATGGCCGCCACTCCATACGAATTTTCTTATGAATTGCTGTACAACTTGTGTTTTTCGTCTTACAGCTTTGAGTTGTGATGTATTTTATGAGGGAATATGCACTCGACAATCTAGACTCGATTGACACTTAAAAATCAAAGATGGCCGCCACTCCATAAGAATCTTCTTATGCAATGCTGTACAACTTGTGTTTTTCGTCTTACAGCCAGGGTAAAGAATAGAATGTTGCACACAAGTAGTTAAGAGAACTGTCCACTGCATGAGGATGACTAATCACGTTCACAGTCACCACTGCATGAACAATGTGTGAAGAGATGTTCATATACACACCCACTTTCTCCGGGTGTTCTGACCCTACACCTGCCTGAGTATAGGAGTTATTATAACATCACTATATGTACTAACATGTACCTGAGAGCAGTTGTTTCGGATAATTTCGGGAATATATCTTATGTGTATCCATATAGTGATGTTATAATACTTCTCATTAGGTAGGTGGGGTCAACACGATGGCATCTCTTCACCACTGCATGAACAATGTGTGAAGAGATGTTCATATACACACCCACTTTCTCCGGGTGTTCTGACCCTACACCTGCCTGAGTATAGGAGTTATTATAACATCACTATATGTACTAACATGTACCTGAGAGCAGTTGTTTCGGATAATTTCGGGAATATATCTTATGTGTATCCCAGGCATATATCTCATCAGGGGCCAAGCCTAATCATGAATATATTTAACTATTCACGATAGATACTCTCATATTCTCGTAGATATAGTGATGCCGGAGTTATCCACGGGGTGAAATCTTAAATTATTTTAGATTTACACTCTTCTTCTGCGTTACTGTTGTCTGTGCTGCACACGTTGTGTAATCGTTTATTAATTTCGATTCACACATATCTTGTTTTTCTCTTCTTTCTTGCTGACTGTTCTTCTCGCGTGCCAGTGTATTTTAGCAATATACTTAATGGAGTGGCACGATCCCGGCATGGTCGTCACAGGAGATTATGATTATGCTTCGAAAAACATCTCGAATCTGATAGCATATTCTTACTATTTCTCAATCCAGGTGTCGGAACATGAATCTCATTTAAAGAGATATTAAATACGGGTCATGTTCATTTCAGGATGTCAGTCGCTGTCTGCATTCCGTCTCTCAATGGTTGTAGTCTGTGGGAACATGAATCTCACTTAAAGAGATATTAAATACGGGTCATGTTCATTTCAGGATGTCAGTCGCTGTGTGCATTCCGTCTCCCAATGGTTGTAGTCTGCGGGAACATGAATCTCACTTAAGAGATATTAAATACGGGTCATGTTCATTTCAGGATGTCAGCCGCTGTCTCCATTTCGTCTCTCAATGGTTGTAATCTGCGGGAACATGAATCTCACTTAAAGAGATATTAAATACGGGTCATGTTCATTTCAGGATGTCAGTCGCTGTCTGTATTCCGTCTCTCAATGATTGTAGTCTGCGGGAATATCTAACACTGTCGCAAGCCGTCAGTGGAATGATGAAACTCCTGGTGGAAGGGCCCAGTCGGTACATGGCGCCAATAATAAAATTGGCTATAAGAAATCGTCTGTCACCCGCTGATTGGCACAGAATCGCTCTGACTGATTGGTTGAAATGCCGGCAGCTGATTGGTTATTTTGACACCCACTGCAGAAGGCATTGTATGCTACAATCCTCTCAAGCTCAACGTGCAGATGTATACGTGGGCCAGCGTCAGGCGCTATGATTAAACCCAGTATATCGTATCCGCGTATATATTGTTAAAGCTCAATATATAAACACCTGCACCCCAATCTGATGTTTCAGCTGGTCCACCTCTTCAAGACTGGTACGCACGTGGTTGTAATGAGAGTATACTTGACCTTGTTGACAACATCCATCTTTACATCTCCTAATGGAGAATGACAAAGCATGGTTGAATGAAAGATAAATAAATATCCGAAACAACACGCTCTTGAAGGGCTCAACATGTTATCATATAGGTTAACGCTGAGACCCCCAATTAATATTGGTAGGGCTGATCATATACATCTATTATATGTATATATGGCTGTAGTCATAACACAAACAAACAAACAAACAAAGCACGTAGATCGATGCAGGCTCTTCCAAATCATATTAAATGTATTTCCAGTGAGTCATGCTACAGTACAGCCGATCCTCCGTAACTGTTGTACATCCTTCTTGGGCGGCCATCTTGGGTTTTTCACGTGCCAATTGGTTTGACATCATCCACTGCATAATTCCTCATAGAATGTCTCTGAATCCGAAGATGGAAGACAAAACACACAGTTTCTACTATAATTCTTAAGAAAATCCTTACGAAATGGCGGCCATCTTGAAAATGGCGGCCATATTGGATTTTTCAAATGGCCCCATATCTAATTTCTTTCTGTTAGTCAAACTCTATCATTCCTGAAAGTTTCATGCTTGTTGCCAAAATGGCACAATTTTTTCACCAAACTGCTGGACTAATAACACATGTTTATGCCTCCAGTCTTAAAGAACTGTGGTGATTCAGGGGAATCACTTTCCGAATAGAGCTATACCATGTACAACCTTTAAAATTCCTCCAGCAGATATGTACATGTACTAACAGGTGCTGCTTTAGCGCCAGCAATCTGTGTTGATCACCTATCAGACTGCACGACAAATTCAATAAAAAAATAAATAAATAAAAAAAACCAATGCTGTTCATAATTTTCTCTCAACTGGCGCATTATACTGAGGGGCCAGTGTATTCGCTATTCTGAAATCGGTGTACAAATGATGTTTTTGTCTCCAAATAAAGCTTGATAGACAATTTCATATAATTCCATCGTTTTGAATCTAATAGTTTATTAACCAAACAAATTATTTTGGATAACAACTTTGTTTATTAGCTGCTGACATTTCGCTGTAACTCTACTACATGTAACAGTGTTTTCAAACCAAATGAGATTTACAAGTTTGCAACTTCGAAAACGCCTCGCAAACAACTTAGTTTTATTGTTACTAAACCCTGGACTTTATTTTATTTCACCTGTCTCATGTGACGGGTGCCCAAGTTTTTTTACTAGTCTGTTGTAAAAATTATACCTGGTCAGACCGGTGAAAATGTGATCATTCCATGCCCTGGGCTAGCATTCTTGTTACACGAGACTGCAATTATTCTTAACCATTATCACGAGATTCACACACTGAGTGGCAGTCGATCAACTGTGACAAATAGAATTATACGATTTAACAACTAAAATTGGGAATTCATTTACTGTTTAATGGGTAACAATGAGTTAGAATGTGTGCATTAGTGAGCTGATGCCAGAATGCATGAATTACAAAACAAAAATACTCTGTTCATTCATGTGAGGGTATCACTTAATACACAGAACATGTATCCAAAGGTCATTCAAAATTAATTTCTTGTTTGTCATGTAACTCTACCTATCTCAACCTTATATTTGGTGATTGAAAAAGGTTTGGTTGGCAAATATATTTTTATTTTCAAGTTACGGTAAGCGATCCATATATACGATCATCTTTCGATTTACGATCGACCCCATTTTTTCGGGAGATTTACGATCGGATATTCTAACTGATTTACAATCACCCACAAATTCTAAAATGAGACGATCTAACTTAAATTCGATCGCACACGGTCGGCAATAGCTAGAATGAATATGAACAGATACGCAACATTATGCGCGAGATCGGCAGTATCGACGCATACGCAAAATGGAGTTGTTAATGTGACCTAAACCAAATCTAAACAGCATATATTCCTGAATGGTAAATAAAAACAACTTCGTATACAGAATTTTAAGAAATGCTATAAGTAGAATATATTATGTATTAAAGAAGTTTGGAAAAAATAATCTCGTAATAAATTGATCACTCGCGCAATGCAAAATCTAGGAGAGTGATCAACAGCTCCCACAAAGTTTACAAACACAAGAGACTTAAAGTTGCTACGTAATGCTCGCCTAGATTATTTCTGAACTTATCTGGATGTATTTCAAACTGCTGACCTACACGTACATGTACATCTGCACAAGTCCAGGTTATCCCTAAATCCTCGCAGAGGGTTTACCTGAAACTTTTTGGTGATTCGGATGAGTTCTCGAGTCGTTGCGTCTTTTACACAATCTCGTACATTTCATCCCCAGCGGTTGTTTTGAATTAGCGCATCGGTATCTGAAGCATGCGGTTTTCGCTTTAACACCCGATCTCGATTTCAGCCTAACTTCAAATGTATACCATGCATAATGCAGCATGCACATGTTGTTGTCAGTAAGGCAGGGGCAGATACAGCTTTTTAATTTGGACGCCTTTTGAGAAATTTTTTTGACTGCCAATTTACATCTTGATTTAACCATCTCAAAATTAAATACAAAATCTAAATTTGCTGCATAATAAACTAAAATACCTCGATTTTTTCGGGCGTTTTTCCTTTCTTAATTTGGGCGTTTTTAGACCTCATTTATTTTGGGCGCCTTATAAAGGTATAAAATAAGGCCTGTATCTGCCCCTGTAAGGCAAAAAAAGTCTTTGTTTCTGGTTAACCTGCCTATTCTAAACCATGCACGTCGACCTTAGGCCATGCATCTCAATTCCTTTCTGCAAAATTTCACCGAAATTGTGTCTGTAATGATGATGATTACCGTGATGTAACTTTTTTCGAGCCTCTTTCAGAAATAAGAAGGAAGAAGAAAAAAAGGTTCATCACCGCAGTGACACAACTCTTTTTACCTGCGGCACGCAGGTCTACGAGAGGCTCGCGTTGTTCTTGTTCTTGTTCTTGTGACCTTTTGAAATGCGCATGCGCTAAGAGAGTGTTATCTCTGCCACACTTTTCTTTTCAACCTCCGATCTCACATGACAACACTAGGCGCGTTTGAATTCATTTGCAACTATATTCGGTGGAATGAATTATTGCTTCGTTAATTTCCGGATTGGAATTTGATAATACATGAGAATAGTGTGAATAACGTCAAAGGACCTACGAAATAGGGTAGGCATCAGGACTCCGGCACGCACTGAACTCTTGGACCCCCAGTTGAAATCCTGCCTATATTAAGATGGGCACAGCCCAAGTTAGAATCACCAGTGATTTTAATCAAAAATCACCAGAAATTTTCATCAAAAGTAGGTCAGCTCGAAACATGCTGGCAACAGTCCCCTAATGCACCTTCATGCCCAGTGTGAATAACGTCACAGGACATAAGAAGTAGGGTAGGCATTAGGACCCCGATGCACGCTGAATGCTTGGACCCCCAGTTGAAATCCTGCCTATATTAAGATGGGCACGGCTCAAGTTAGATTCACCAGAGATTTAAATCAAAAATCACCAGAAATTTTCATCAAAAGTAGATCAGCTCGAAACATGCTGGTAACAGTCCCCTAATGCACATTCATGCCAAAAAGGTTCTAATATCAACGGTAACACTGAAATGAAATGAAATGAAATTTATTCACCAAAATATACATCAAAGTAGTGGATACCAATGGCTGAAGTGCTGAATTTTTTAGAAATATGTATGAGTAATAATTAGCCTGAGAATACAGTTTGGCGGGAATAAAACCCAAAAGGGCTTGTTCTATCCCAGTAACTTCTTAAGAGGCATCGGTAGAAATACGAGAAAAAACATATGGCTGAAGGATAAAAGATTTCACGCACTGAGAGAAATGGACCAGTTATTACAATGCATTAACTCGCAATGAAATAGGATTTGAGTTTTGATTTAAAAAGTGATGTTGATTGAATGCCTTTCATTGATGGGGGCAGTTTGTTCCACTCTCGAGGTCCTGTAACCTTGAGGGTGTAAAATGATAAATTGGACCGATAGATGGGTCTATATAGGTTAAGCAGGTTTCCCCTGGTCTGATAATAATGAATACTAGATTGCTTAGTAAAATAGGACTGGAAAATTTGTGGCAGTGTTTCGGGATGGTGAAAAAATTTGTGAGTCATAACAAGGCATGAGTAAAGATTCAGTTTCCGTAGCTGTAAAATTTTTAAATCAGTAAACAGGGGCGAAGTGTGGTCTAACTTTCTAGATAATGTTATCACTCTTACCACACGTTTCTGGAGAGTTATCAATGGCTGTAGGTGAGTAATGTAGGTATTTCCCCATAGAACATTACAGTATTTAAAATAGGGGAAGATCATCGAATAATATAAGATGTACAGCGTTTTTTTGTTCAAGGCGCCTTTTATGTGGTTTATTATCCCTAGGTTTCTGGACACTTTATTACCAATATAGTGTATATGAGTCTTCCAGTTTAGTTGATCATTAAGAAAAATTCCCAGAAATTTGAATTGATTTACGAGTTGTATTTCAGTGCCAGATATGAGTAAGTGATATGGATTAGCTGGAGATTTAGAGTTGTTAGGCTTGATTAACATATATTTCGTTTTCTTGGTTTTCAGTGAGAGTCGGTTACAGGAAAACCAAGTAAAGAGTCTGTCTAATTCTTGTGACATGATATCGAAGACCTCGATTATTTTTTTCGGAAGAATATACTACACTGGTATCGTCAGCAAATAAGATAATTTTCAGAAGATTAGTAACATTGCTTATATCATTGATATAGAGAAGAAAAAGAATTGGGCCCAATATTGATCCTTGGGGGACACCATATAAGATTTGAGACGGTTCAGAGTAGGCGCCGTTATATATAACACATTGGGATCTGTCAGACAGATAACTTTTAAGCCAAGTATTAGCCAGGCCTCGGAAACCGTAGTGGTCGAGTTTAGAGAGTAATATATTATGATTCACAGTGTCGAAAGCCTTAGACAGATCCAAGAAGGAAACTATGCTATAAAGTTTTGATTCTTTTGCTGAAACGAGTGTGTCATATAGTGTAGTTGCTGCTAGAGATGTCGAGTGATTGGGCCTAAAGCCAAACTGATCTTTGGAGAGAATTGTATTGGATTCCAAGAAGTCTGATATTTTCGTAGCCGCAATTTTTTCGAGAATTTTACCTAAACATGGTAAGACAGATATTGGTCTATAATTTGATAGTACAGACGGATCGTCGGCTTTGAAAATTGGTGTAACTTTAGCATTTTTAAAGGGCTTTGGGACTATCCCATAGAAGAATGAAATTATGTAGGCAAGCGGAGCAGAAATGTAATCAGATACCAGTTTAATCAAGGACGTTCGTATATCGTCTATGCCAGGTGCAGCGGACTTCAGGTTCATTATCGTTAACTTCACCTCGTCCAGATTTACCGGTGTGAATACGAAATTGCCAGGAACAGGTGTGCCAAGGTAATCTTTAAAATTTGAGGGAGTACTTGGGATTTCAGAATCAAGATTGGGTGCCACTGTGCTCAATTATTCATTAAACTTGTTGGCGATAACCTGATTGTCCGATATATTCTCACTGTTCACTCTAAAATACTCAGGTGTTCCCGTGGCCTTACTTCTGTTCATAAGTTGGTTTAAAATTCTCCAAGTTCCTTTTATATCTTGATTACTCTCATTAAATTTATATTCAAAATATTGTTTCTTGGCCAATCGTAGAATATGGTTAAGTTTATTTCTATATGCTCTGTATTCGAGATGAATATTTTCATTATGAGTGATGAGGTAGAGTCGATATAGCCTATTCTTTTCATATATCGAATTTAATATACCGTATGTGATCCAAGGTTTAATAATTTTTTTATTTTTAATTTTAGACGTTGATAAAGGGAAACAACCATTATAAATGGGGTTAAATAAAGTCAGGAATTTGTCAAGCGCTTTACTAGGGTCTCTGCTATCAGATTCGACATCACTCCAGTCAGTTTCTTTTATTATTTGAGTAAATGTCTTTTTGGTCGGGAGTGATTCAGCGATACTGTAAGGTATGGTTACGGGCCTTAGAGATCTGCTCCGTTTTTATGATATGGAAAACTGGAAAATGATCAGTAATGTCGG
The DNA here is from genome assembly GCA_036873755.1 of Hanleya hanleyi. NCBI lineage: Eukaryota > Metazoa > Mollusca > Polyplacophora > Lepidopleurida > Hanleyidae > Hanleya > Hanleya hanleyi. The sequence continues at coordinate 2,268 of JAVTVY010054605.1, read as the reverse complement.
TCATGAAAATACCCAAAAGGAGATTGTCTTCATGAAAATTTGTAAAAATATTATCAATGAGTGTTGATGAATTTCGTCGTACTCTCGTTGGTTTGGTAATTTGTGGAAAGAAATAGTGTGACTTTAAAATATCGAAGTATTCTTTTGAAGGTGTATGACGATCGGTTTTAAAGAGATCAATATTAAAATCCCCCATTAGTATACAATTATTTCTTTCGATGTCCGGAGTTTTAAGAGTAGAAAGGAGAAATCGGTTAAAAACATTAACATCTTTGTCTGGGGGTCTGTAGAGTAAGCCAACTAAGTACATGTAGGTTTTATCACCCCAGATTAGTTCTAGAAATAAGGATTCGTATTCACCTTCATCGCCAAGATGGGAGAGGTCATCACGTACTTTACAGCACTTTATACTTTCATGAACGTAGAAAATTAACCCACCTCCCCTTCTTTTCTTTCTTGATGACGCATAGGGTTTATAGCCAGGCAAATCAAATAGATTTTCAATTGTAGGATTCAGCCAACTTTCTGAAAATCCTAAGACGGAAAATTGGTGCTTTAGGTTATGGACAAAGCCTGTAATTTCGGAAAAATGCTTGCTCAGACTTCGTGCATTCATATGTAAAAAGGACAGTGTATTGTTGTTAGTAATAGAGGGTGAACTGTTAATTTCATCGAAAAAGGTCGTTTCAGAAAAATACTTTGACTGATGAATATTAATATTTTGCCAATGCGCAATTTCGAAATCGTTATCGTCTGTTAGGGCTTTACAGTGGTCGATATCATTTAACTGAATGGGATTGAAGCAAAGATTATCTATGAAATCAAAGTTTGTGTTGGATTTAGGAGCAGATGAACAGATAATTTGCCCTGGTATTTCTTCATTAAAAAAGGGGAGATGTTTTACAAGATTCGATTGTGGAACGTCTGCCTCAGTAGTATTGTTGTTATTGTCCTCCGCCACGAAGTGGTGGGAGGACTTGGAAATGCTAGCCGTCCGTCCTTCCGTCCGTCCCTCCGTCCGTCCCTCCGTCCGTCCGTCCCACATCTTGTGAACGCGATATCTTGAGAACAATTCGAACAATCGACTTCAAACTTGAGAAGGTGCTTCAGATCAGTTAGACGGCCATTGGTATTGATTTTCACTGAGGTGCGTAATCCAAGATGGCCGCCATCGACCATATTGTATTCTGTCCGTCCCACATCTTGTGAACGCGATATCTCAAGAACAATTCGACCAATCGACTTCAAACTTGAGAAGGTGCTTCACATCAGTTAGACGGCCATTGGTATTGATTTTCACTGAAGTACGTAATCCAAGATGGCCGCCATCGACCATATTGGATTCTGTTCGTCCCACATCTTGTGAACGCGATATCTCAAGAACAATTCCACCAATCAACTTCAAGCTTGGGAAGGTTCTTCACATCAGTCAGACGGCCATTGGTATTGATTTTCACTGAGGTACGTAATCCAAGATGGCTGCCATTGACCATATTAGATTCCATCCGTCCCAGATCTTGTGAACGCGATATCTCGAGAACAATTCAACCAATCGACTTCAAACTTGGGAAGGTTCTTCACATCAGTTAGACGGCCACTGGTATTGATTTTCACTGAGGTACGTAATCCAAGATGGCTGCCATTGACCATATTGGATTCTGTCCATCCCACATCTTGTGAACGCGATATCTCGACAACAGTTTGGCCAATCCACTTCAAACTTGAAAATGTGCTTCACATCAATTAGATGGCCATTGGTTTTGATTTTCACCGAGATACGTAATCCAAGAGGGCTGCCATTGACGATATTGGATTCCATCCGTCTCGGATCTTGTGAACGTGATATCTCGACAACAATTTGACCAATCAACTTCAAACTCAAGACGGTGCTTCACATCAGTTAGACAGCGATTGGTATTGATTTTCATTGAGGTAGTATGTAATCCAAGATGGCTGCCATTGACCATCTTGGATTTCACTCACCCATATTGTCCCCATCTGTGTTGTGAACGCGATATCTTGATCTATTCCACTCATCGATTTATAAACCTCACCATCCACAAATCCATATACAACTACAGACTTACATTCCAGTGTTGCACTACCCATTATTGCTTCCCAAACCTCCTCAAATTGTCTCAACAATTCCAGATGAACGTCTCTTTCCACATACACATATCAACTTTCCAAGTTATATTTAAGGAGATATTGGAAGCGTATATGCTGTATGCTCTCAAACAGGCTACTTGGCGGAGGACCTGCTAGCTA
>JAVTVY010054604.1:0-28538 GCA_036873755.1 Hanleya hanleyi | reverse complement strand
AGGTGTATAATAAACTGGATTATTATACACCTATGCCCCTGCCCTATCCTTATAACCTTAGCACACGAGTCCAGTATTCTCCCATATTGGACAGTTACTTATTGGACAGTGTATCCTAGCAACGAAGGGTCATGCTCCGCCGGGACTATTTGTTATTTACAAACGAAAGGTCACGCAAGTGCAATAGCAGACGACAACAACATAAACATGGCGAGCGATGACACGAATGTTGGGACTGATCTTGCAAAGTGGCTGTCCGATCTAAGTGGAAATGAACTTGATTTAATGTTTACACCATTTGAAGAGGAAATTTCGGTGCCCACAATCAGTGTTGAAACCAGTACGTCCTCGAGAGATGTTGCAGTTCCAAATGTGCAGACGTTCATAGATTCACAGAAAAAACAAAATACTGTGAAAACAACGAAACGAGATATACAAAACGTGCAGAGATGGCTATGGGAACAGAAGAGAGAGCCCCGACTGATCGAATTCATACCACCAGAGTTCTTAAACGATTATTTGGCCGAACTGTTCATTAGCATACGGAAACAGGATGGAACGGAGTATGAACCGTCAAGCCTCGACTCTATCAAAAATTCTGTGGAACGACACTTGAAGGATAAAGCGTATGCCATTTCCTTGCGGGATCGTAGATTCCATAAAGCTAACCAAGCTCTGACGGCCAAAAAGATGGACCTGAAGAAGCAAGGGAAAGGTCGAAAACCCCAAGCTTCGCAGGCCATTACACCGCATGAAGAAGAGGTACTGTTTGCCTCCGATCAGTTGGGAAATAAAACCCCCCGGGCCCTCCAGTTCTCTCTCTTTTTCTTTATGGGGAAAACTTTCGGATTTCGCGGCCGCGACGAGCACAGGAAGTTGCAGTTTGGGGACATTACATTAAAATCCGACACAGACGGGCAAGAATATTTAGAGTGGATGGAGCGTGACAGCAAAACAAGAGACGGAAGCAAACGTGACGACTGGAGAGATGTCCCCCCGCGCCCTTTCGCCACAAAAAGTGAAGATAAATCACGCGATCCAGTCGAGTTGTATAAAGAATTTGTGAGTCGAAGACCAGTTGAAGCAAATAGCTCTCACAGTCCGTTTTATCTCACACCTATTCCAGTTAAACGTATCGAAACAAACGACAGAGTTTGGTACTATAACTCACCGATGGGCGTCAAAACACTGGGCTCCCTTGTGACGAAGGCAGTTGAAGCGGCGAGGATAACAGGTCGAAAGTCCAACCATTCGATCAGAAAAACCACAGCTAAAACCCTCACTAAAGCGGGTATCCCTGCTCACAAAATCATCCAAGTCACGGGACATAAAAGCATTGCCTCACTTTCCAGTTATGACACCAGTATGGATTTTGAAGAACAGAAGAAAATGTCCGAGATCTTGAATTCTAATTCCCTGCAGAAGAAAGTCACTCCATCGTGTACGGTCTCCTCGTCGGCTTCAACGGCAACAAGTGAGCGCACAGCCGAGTCAATGCCATCATCAACACAGTCTACTGCTCGCGACGAAGCTGCTCAACCTGGTCAAGTCGGACAGTTATTCCGAGGAGCTATATTGAATAACTGTACATTTAACATTAATCTCACATCCCATGAATGATAGATAATCACTTTTGTATTGTTGAAAATTTGCGCTAAATCCTCCCGCGTGACTGTTCAGAACTGTTTCCCTGGGAGCGCGTGCTGAATTCGTGGCCTATTTACCATATGTTGACTGTTCTATATCAATCCGCCATTCACAAATCTGTTACTACGTATTTTACTACGAATGTTACAGGTACTCGTCTTTATGAAATTGTGAATATATTCAACTTTGAAAACATACCTCGTGTTGCTAAGTGATCATTTAGCTATTTAGATGTATAATAAATAGATTATTGGTTGAATACTGACTGATGTGGACTCGTCCTATTTTTGTGGGGCGAATGTGCGGACTCGCAAGCTCGTCCGCACATCTTCGCCCCACAAAAATAGAACTCGTCCACATCAGTCAGTATTCAACCAATAACCTATAAGTATCATATAATAGTCGACCGATCACATGGGAAAATAACGAACTGAACATACTGGAGTACCATATAATAGTCTGCCGATCACATGAGCAAATAACGAACTAAACATACTGGAGTATCATATAATAGTCGACCGATCACATGAGAAAATAACGAACTAAACATACTGGAGTACCATATAATAGTCGGCCGATCACAAGGGCAAATAACGAACTAAGCATACTGGAGTACCATATAATAGTCGGCCGATCACATGGGCAAATAACCAACTCAGCATACTGGAGTATCATATAATCAAAGGTTGTTAAGTCACCCTGCATTTATGGTATTATTGCTAACTGCATACCATGAAACCTAGAGATTTTAAATAAAAAACAACTAGTTTTACTTGAGTTTGACAGTGACAACTTACGGAAGACAAGTTTGAACAATTGAATGCTTGTTTCGTTAGAGTTTTGTTGTTAACAAAAGTAACGTTGTTAAAGGTTCTACCAAATACCCACTGTACACTTTGCATGAAAACATAAAGAGAAGCTGCGTGAACAACAATTTGATATTTTTTTCTGCGAAAAATGACATCAAATAAAACAGATGGGGTGAAAACGTATTAGAGCCGTAACCTCTGACCTCATATGCTTCTGTTGAGCATTTCTGTACTTGACTGTTTCACTGATATTTTATTTACTCTTGTACTCTGCTATATCTGGTGTTCGAAATCTTGAATCTTGAATCTTGACCCGTGACGTCAGAGTCTGATTACGATAACGTCGTACAATATGTTGGACGTGTTTCACCAGAATCGGGGAAATTAAATGCAAGGTTCAAATTGATTTGACACTTATGAGTTACCATCTCCCAATTTTTTGTGAAACATGCACATTGGAACAGTGAGTCTGTGTCGAAACTCAAAGTATACACAGCTTAAGCTTGAATCGAGCACTGGAAAGTGCATACACAGTTTGAAATATATGTATTAAGGCAGTGTGACGTCACTGGACCTAAATATGATTGCAACATACCACCATAGAACATCATGCTTTATTTGCAGTTTACTCTGTGTAATAAAATCGTAAAAAATACAATAAATATTTTCCCACATTGGTTGCAATGGTCTTTCATTTGATGGAAACTTTACTCGAGGGTTTACGATCGCTTTAATCAATTCGTTGTTGGCTATCGTGGCCAGGTTCAGTGCACCCGTTCGGTGCTGGTTAATGATAGGGCACCCTTCAACATAGCTTTGTGCAATATTTATGGCTGGCCATCCCTGCCACAAGTCGATATTTTATAACACGGTATAAAATACAATGTAATATCTACCCTGGTACAAAATCATTATAGGGTGACTGTAAATATTTGTACCATTATTTGTACCATGGTACAAATTCGTTTTTACAGGATGCCTTTAAATAACATATGCCATGGTAGAAAATATTTACGGGCATCCTATAATGATTTGTATCATGGTATTAAATCGCCAAACCTGTCATAATCCGTATTTATAAGATGCCTATAAATAAAATATACCGTGGCACAAACAATTTAGCAGTACCTGGTAAATAATGTGACGTCTTATCAAAAATATTAAATTTTATCAATAAGAAAATTGTTGCAAGCATGGGCACGTGAGTAAATCGGAAGTGGCTCGATTTTCGACCTCGTGAGTCAAACTCTCAGCAGGAGTAATCTCCCTACTGGCCGAGTGGTTTAGAACGCCGACATGTAGTCCTGGCGGGTGGGTGCCTTACTCTGGTGGTCGCTGGTTCGACTCCTACATGTGCTTCGACCAATTTTCAGCACTAGAATTTGTGATAGTGTGATCCCAAAATAACGAAAATACTGTCATAATCAGTTTAATTGAAAATATTCAGTGCTAGATGCGTGTGAAGGGTGTTTAACTGACGCTGTCTGTTCTGTATTCTTATCACCCGCGAACGATTTGACGATGGATTCGTGGATTCGAACCGTGAGAAATCCGTAAATTTCCCGCCAAATACGCCTAATGCACGGCACCAACTTCTAAAATGTTTGATCATTGGTGGACAGAACCAAATAGCCAGATTTACGAATTACTGCTAAGTGATTGTGTATCATGCTACATAGTTTTTAGCCATTTTTATGCAGCTGAGCATCGCAATTCTTTCGATGACGAAATTTCAGTATGTAAACTACAAACAAAAATCTGACACAAATCGTAACATTTATTTTGTTTTGTTTGTTTTTTTGTGCCACATTGTGCTTCATTACACTGTGCCCCTGGTATGTATGAGTACCTAAATGTCTCGCAAATAGAAAGTTTTCTTTCCAGTCATTTAGTTAGTACCAATATGTTTATTTCTTCTCATTATTTAGAATGTTCAAAGTTAATATGAAATTAATGTGAAGTCGATAAGTTGACCTAAACGAACTGAGCATGCTGAAGTATCGTAAAGGAGACCGGTCCAGCAGGACAATTCACCCCAAATATTCTTCGCTCACCTCATCATTGAACGAACAAACATGTGGCTCAGTAAAAGAAAATCCTGGGCAAATATCGAACTGAGTATTATATATTCTATTGCTATGTAGTGGATTTCTCTGCACCCATTTGGAGTGAATACCTGGAGGTCAAAATTATGAAACCATGCACTGGTGAGTCCACCATCAAAAATTCCTCTGATTATGAAATCGTTTTGTCACGTCATCTTCGCAGCTGATTTTCTAAGACGCAGAACTTCATCGTAGCTGGCAATGTACTCACTGACATGAAAAATATCAATGACTTATATGAACGAACTCGGTGGTGAAATTTCATAGCTAGACCGAGAGTTGTCTGACTTGGTCAGGCAGAGAGTTTCTCTAGAGACAGAACCCTTTGACAATAAACTTGATATCAGATCTTCCTCCAAAGTTTTCTTCTATGTTTCGAATAATAATTTACCGGTCACATGGGCAAATAACGAACTGGACATACTGGCGTATCATATAATAGTCGGCCGATCACATGGGCAAATATCGAACTGAACGTACTGGAGTATCCTATAATAGTCGGCCGGCCACGTGGGCAAATATCGAACTAAGCATACTGGAGTATCATAGAATAGTCGGCCGGCCACATGGACAAATATCGAACTGAGCATACTGGAGTATCATATAATAGTTGGCCGACCACATGGGCAAATATCATAAAAAATATTACGTTCGTTGATGTATTTTGTACATGGTACACTTTAATACACTTTGATTGAAATCAACGAAAATGCTTAAAACATTGGAGTGGAGAAAAGCATAGAATTAATAGTACTATTGTTATTTTTTCATCAGTCAATAAAATCATAAAAAAACTGAGAAGATTCGTTGGTCCAAAATTAATGTTACCAGTTAAATGTTATTTAGCTATAGGTGTTATGATACATGTATGTGTTTATTGACAGACATGCTAAGTTGTGGTAGTATATATGTAACGGTTCTCTAGTCCAGTTTCTCAGTGACTTCATTCAGTGTTGATTTCTTTTGAAAAAAAATCGGTTTGAATGTGATTGCGTACCCTGGTAAATAGACTCCAAGCAATGTGTTGTATTGCATGAAGGTGAAATCTATAGCTTATGCTCCTTTGGCAAGATTAACATGTTTAAATTTGATATTTATGATGAGCAGCTTTTTTTGGGGGTAATGTGTTAGCAAGGAGTATCGTAAATATATCTACAGGTCACATAGGAAAATAACGTCGACAGGTCACATCGGCATATAACTTGACGAACTGAGCATACTGGAGTACCATAAAATAGTCGGCCGGTCACATGGGAAAATAACGAACGGAACATACTGGAGTCCCATATAATAGTCGGCCGATCACATGGGGAAATAACGAACTGAACATACTGGTGTATCATATAATAGTCCACCGGTCAGATGGGAAAATAACGAACTGAACATACTGGAGTACCATATAATAGTCGGCCGGTCACATGGGAAAATAACGAACTGAACATAATGGAGTACCATATAATAGTCGGCCGGTCACATGGAAAAATAACGAACTGAACATACTGGAGTACCATATAATAGTCGACCGGTCAGATGGGGAAATAATGAACTGAACACACTGGAGTACCATATAATAGTCGGCCGGTCACACGGGAAAATAACGAACTGAACATACTGGAGTACCATATAATAGTCGGCCAGTCACATGGGAAAATAACGAACTGAACATACTGGAGTACCATATAATAGTCGGCCGGTTACATGGGAAAATAACGAACTGAACATACTGGAGTACCATATAATAGTCGGCCGGTCACATGGGAAAATAACGAACTGAACATACTGGAGTACCATATAATAGTCGGCCGATCACATGGGAAAATAACGAACTGAACATACTGGAGTATCATATAATAGTTGGCCGGTCACATGGGAAAATAACGAACTGAACATACTGGAGTACCATATAATGGTCGGCCGGTCACATGGGAAAATAACGAACTGAACATACTGGAGTACCATAAAATAGTCGACCGATCACATGAGAAAATATCGAACTGAGCAGACTGGTGTTTCATATAATAGTCGACCGGTCACATGGGAAAATAACGAACTGAACATACTGGAGTACCATATAATAGTCGACCGATCACATGGGAAAATAACGAACTGAACATCTGGAGTACCATAAAATAGTCGGCCGGTCACATGGGAAAATAACGAACTGAGCAGACTGGTGTATCATATAATAGTCGACCGGACACATGGGAAAATAACGAACTGAACATACTGGAGTACCATATAATAGTCGGCCGGTCACATGGGAAAATTGAACATACTGGAGTCCCATATAATAGTCGGCCGATCACATGGGAAAATAACGAACTGAACATACTGGAGTACCATATAATAGTCGGCCGGTCACATGGGAAAATAACGAACTGAACATACTGGAGTACCATATAATAGTCGGCCGGTCACATGGGAAAATAACGAACTGAACATACTGGAGTACCATATAATAGTCGACCGATCACATGAGAAAATAACGAACTGAGCAGACTGGTGTTTCATATAATAGTCGACCGGTCACATGGGAAAATAACGAACTGAACATACTGGAGTACCATATAATAGTCGACCGATCACATGGGAAAATAACGAACTGAACATCTGGAGTACCATAAAATAGTCGGCCGGTCACATGGGAAAATAACGAACTGAACATACTGGTGTATCATATAAAAGTCGACCGATCACATGGGAAAATAACGAACTGAACATACTGGAGTACCATATAATAGTCGGCCGGTCACATGGGAAAATAACGAACAGAACATACTGGTGTATCATATAATAGTCGACCGGTCAGATGGGATAATAACGAACTGAACATACTGGAGTACCATATAATAGTCGGCCGGTCACATGGGAAAATAACGAACTGAGCAGACTGGTGTATCATATAATAGTCGACCGGTCACATGGGAAAATAACGAACTGAACATACTGGAGTACCATATAATAGTCGGCCGGTCACATGGGAAAATAACGAACTGAACATACTGGAGTACCATATAATAGTCGGCCGGTCACATGGAAAAATAACGAACTGAACATACTGGAGTATCATATAATAGTTGGTCGATCACATGGGAAAATAACGAACTGAACATACTGCAGTACCATATAATAGTCGACCGGTCACATGGGAAAATAACGAACTGAGCATACTGGAGTACCATATAATAGTCGACCGTTCACATGAGCAAATAACGAACTAAACATGCTGAAGTATCATATAATCAAAGGTTGTTAATTCACCCTGCATTTATCATGGTATTATTGCTAACTGCATACCATGGAAAAAAAAGAGATTTTAAACAAAAAACAACTAGTTTTACTTGAGTTTGACGGTGACAACTTACGGAAGACAAGTTTGAACAATTCAATGCTTGCTTCGTTAGAGTTTTGTTGTTAACAAAAGTAACATTGTTAAAGGTTCTACCAAATACCCACTGTACACTTTGCATGAAAACATAAAGAGAAGCTGTGTGAACAACAAGTTGATATTTTTTTCTGCGAAAAATGACATCAAATTGAGTTTTTGTAAAACAGATGAAATGAAAACGTATTAGAGCCGTAACCTCTGACCTCATATGCTTCTGTTTAGCATTTCTGTATTTTACTGTTTCACTGATATTTTATTTACTCTTGTACTCTGCCATATCTGGTGTTCGTACAATAAAATCTTGAATCTTGAATCTTGACACATGACGTCAGAGTCTGATTACGATAACATCGTACAATATTGACTAGTAGCTTGTGTCGGACGTCCTATTGTGACCTGCGTTGCACAACAATATGGAATGACGACATCAGCATGACACAAACAAAAACATTACGTTTCAGCTTTGTGACGTTGTTGGCGTTACAATGGAACATTCGCTACGATTGCTCGCCACGACCGATCGTAATCAGACTCCTACGTCATGGGTCAGCAGGTCACGGCCTTCACCGTTTCCAAACAAGCGTGGTAATGGAGGGTTTCATGTTCATTTTTCGAAAAATTCGACCATTACCAGAAACGGTAAACGGCTATTAAAAGTCAAATATAACCTCTTACAACAAGTTACCAACATAAAAATAGTGGGTGTGAGGACCATTTGGTTGAACCTTTAACGAAAATTATGTCAATTTTGTTTCCAAAATGTCAACTACTTTGACAGCCCGACATGCAGACCCATCATGATATTTCATAATTTTGATATATATGAAATGTTGGGTCCGCCAGTAGCTACGTCAATCCAAGTAGTTGTCGGACAAAAAAAAAACGATACTTCACACGGGGCTCCATTGCCCAAATATGCCCAAGCTGGTATCGGATTCAAGTGGAATCAGCTTAAAGTGATCGTAAACCCTCGAGTAAAGTTTCCATCAAATGAAAGACCATTGCAACCAATGTGGGAAAATATGTATTGTATTTTTTTTACGATTTTATTACACAGACTAAACTGCAAATAAAGCATGGTATTCTATGGTGGTATGTTGCAATCATATTTAGGTCCAGTGACGTCACACTGCCTTAATACATATATTTCAAACTTTGTATGCGCTTTTCAATGCTTGATTCAAGCTTAAGGTGCGTATACTTTGAGTTTCAACACAGACTCAGTGTTCCAATGTGCATGTTTCACCAAAATCGGCGAAATTAAATGCAAGGTTCAAATTGATTTGACACTCTCCCAAATTTTTGTGAAACATGCACATTGGAACAGTGAGTCTGTGTCGAAACTCAAAGTATATACACAGCTTAAGCTTGAATCGAGCACTGGAAAGTGCATACACAGTATGAAATATATGTATTAAGGCAGTGTGACGTCACTGGACCTAAATATGATTGCAACATACCACCATAGAACATCATGCTTTATTTGCAGTTTACTCTGTGTAATAAAATCTTAAAAAATACAACAAATATTTTCTCACACTGTTTGCAATGGTCTTTCATTTGATGGAAACTTTACTTGAGGGTTTACGATCACTTTAATCAATTCGTTGTTGGCTATCGTGGCCAGGTTCAGTGCACCCGTTCGGTGCTGGTTAATGATAGGGCACCCTTCAACATAGCTTTGTGCAATATTTATGGCTGGCCATCCCTGCCACAAGTCGATATTTTATAACACGGTATAAAATACAATGTAATATCTACCCTGGTACAAAATCATTATAGGGTGACTGTAAATATTTGTACCATTATTTGTACCATGGTACAAATTCGTTTTTACAGGATGCCTTTAAATAACATATGCCATGGTAGAAAATATTTACAGGCATCCTATAATGATTTGTATCATGGTATTAAATCGCCAAACCTGTCATAATCCGTATTTATAAGATGCCTATAAATAAAATATACCATGGCAGAAACAATTTAGCAGTACCTGGTAAATAATGTGACGTCTTATCAAAAATATTAAATTTTATCAATAAGAAAATTGTTGCAAGCATGGGCACGTGAGTAAATCGGAAGTGGCTCGATTTTCGACCTCGTGAGTCAAACTCCCAGCAGGAGTAATCTCCCTACTGGCGGAGTGGTTTAGAACGCCGACATGTAGTGCTGGCGGGTGGGTGCCTTACTCTGGTGGTCGCTGGTTCGACTCCTACATGTGCTTCGACCAATTTTCAGCACTAGAATTTGTGATAGTGTGATCCCAAAATAACGAAAATACTGTCATAATCAGTTTAATTGAAAATATTGTGTGCTAGATGCGTGTGAAGGATGTTTAACTGACGCTGTCTGTTCTGTATTCTTATCACCCGCGAACGATTTGACGATGGATTCGTGGATTCGAACCGTGAGAAATCCGTAAATTTCCCGCCAAATACGCCTAATGCACGGCACCAACTTCTAAAATGTTTGATCATTGGTGGACAGAACCAAATAGCCAGATTTACGAATTACTGCTAAGTGATTGTGTATCATGCTACATAGTTTTTAGGCAGCCTAAAAAATATGGCAGGCTTGTTGATTTCATACCATAGTACAAAATAATTCTTGGCATCCTATAACTATTTTGTACCATCGTATATATTTTTACTGACATCAAAACAAGAGAGAATTTTGGCAGGTTCGGTGATTTTATATCATGGAACAAAATATTTATAGGCATATGTTGTACCTTGGTATAAATGACGAATTGTGACAGGGATGACCAACCATAAATATTTCCATCTTTATTTCATCAATTTCAGCCAGGTCAGCCAATCAATACCGCTCTTCTATGACACATTTCGAAAGGGAATGTTGTTTAGATATTTCACCACTACTAAGCCTCTCCTATGAGCCAAAATGCGTTAACCCTACCTGGCCTGGGTGGGGGAGAGTGTGGGGGGGGGGGAGCGAACCCCCCTAAACCACCCAAACTCCTCCTCCTTCCCCTCCCTCTCCTCTCCTCCCTCTCCTGCTCCCTCCCTTCGCGCTATCTCCGGAACGACAAAAAATGAAGGGCTGAAACTCCTTGATTTTGTAGTTTATTATATTGGGTCATTTTGAGCCTATTTGCATAACCCCCCCGATCAGAGGATCAGAGATGTTTTTGTCAAATTTCTTCAAAATATCTGCTTTTCCGCAATGAAAAGTGGGCAAAAACTATTTTATTTCACATCACATTAATATTTACTAATTTATCATGCAGTTTTTGCGGAGAAATTGCATAAATATAAAAATCGAAAAATCCGACCGAAAAATCGACCAAAAAATGCTGTTTTTGAAAATGACGTCATTGTGATGTCATCAACGCGGCCATCTTGTATTTTTTTACATTTTCTGGTAGAGCTTGACCCAAGGGTATAGTGTAGTAAGTTTCAGCTCCCTACCTCAAGGGGTAAGAACGAAAAATCTGGGGGCCGATTGCTCCCCCAGGCCAGGATAGGTCCCAAAAAGACCAGGGCAGATAGTGTTAAATGACGTCTAAAATACCCTCATTTTTTCGGGGGGGGGAGTGAGGGACGCCTCCTGACCCGTAGCATTGTGCGCCTTCGGCTCATGTCCGGAGATCATACAAAGTCAGGAGAGAACCATGTCATGGTATTGTAGTCTATTATTAGACATTGTGGATGTTTCTAGAATAGGGCTGAGGCAAGCTTGTTTACGTTATGTGGGTCAACCTTGGAGCGTTCTGGAAGATTATTGTAAATTGTATCTAGGTCAGATGATGAGGTAATGTTGTGTATTCTAGAAGCTTCTTGATTGAGTAGTATGAGCTGGAATGCCTCCTAGAGTATAAATAGCGCTCAGTCAGTCAATCAGCAGGGAATTCAAACTGGCTTTTTATGTGGGTGTTATATTGTGATACCTTTGCCTGGAATTACGGGCTGCTGGATTATTTACTCCTGTGTATTAACGTTTACGCTATTGAACCGTCGGATATTGGACAATTACTGGGATTGTGAACAACTGAGCAGTGTTGGACTACCATTATACAGAAGAGCGATTTGTGCGCATCAACAGGGACTGTAAAATATACACCGATATAGCATTGAACAGTAAGACTATATTTCACACATTTATTTGTTGTATTAACCTTACTTAATTTGTATATGATTTTAGTATTTTGAATAAATATTTGATTGTTAATCCTTGACTTCACACATTTTTCTGTTACGTTTTTCTGTTATTGTAAAATTGACGTAACAGAAATTGGGGGCCTGTCCGGGAGATTTGTTTACATTATAGCTGCCAGCTGATCAGCTTTGCCACATAGTTCTAAATTGATACAGCTTTCAACATTGTCTAAATTTGTGAAGTCAGAGAGTACACTATCAACATGTCATTTGACCCAGCACAGTTTGCTTTAAAGCCTAGTCAGGAGGTATTTAACGTACTACGCAAAGATGATTTGTTCGCAATGTGTAAATTCCTATAAATTAAAGTTAAAACATCTTGGAGAAAGCAAGAAATTAAGAAACTCATTATTAAACATTTTGTTAGCAAACAACTTTGGGATGAAAGTGAATTTGATTTAATTGAGGAAACAGCTGATGATTTGGAAATAAGGAAATTAGAATTGCAATATCAGCTGGAATTAAAAAAAATAGAATTAGAAAAAAACAAAGAATTAGAGAGAGAAAAGTTACGAAAAAAGGAAAGAGAGAAAGAGAAAGAAAGACAGTTTCAGTTAGAAATGAAGCATATGGAATTACAGTCGCACACAAGCCCTCCTGCACATGCACCTGTACAATCACAATCAAGATTTGATGCGGCTCGTCAAATACGTCTCGTGCAAGCATTTCAGGAAAAAGAAGTTGATAAATATTTTCTGCATTTTGAGAAAATTGCTGAAAATTTAAACTGGCCAAAAGAAAATTGGAGTTTACTTCTTCAAAGTGTTTTGATCGGAAAGGCAAGGGACATTTACACTCAATTATGGTATAGTGAAGGATTTAATCCTTAAAGGTTATGAATTAGTTCCTGGAGCCTATAGACAAAAGTTTCGTAGTTGTGAAAAAGAAATCTCTCAGACTCATGTAGAATTTGCTCGTTCAAAAGAACAGTTATTTGATAGGTGGTGTGCCTCGGTTAAAATTGACAACCAATTTGAAAGCCTTAGACAGTTTATGCTGGTAGAGGAATTTAAAAGGTGTATCCATGGTGATATTAGAACATTTCTTGATGAAAAGAATGCCAACACTTTAGATCAGGCAGCACGTTTCGCTGACGAATACGCTCTGACACACAAATTATCATTTGTCAATGCTCTTAGGCCAAGTTTATTCCAGTCTAATCTCTCAGGTAACAAACCTAGTTCTTTCTCGGGGCCTAAAACTTTTAACCCCAGTTATAAAGGTCAAAGGTCAAACACAAAGTCTCAGTCACCCACTTTTAACACTCAAAATAAATCTCCCGTTTGCAATTATTGTAAGAAGGAAGGTCATTTAATGGCTAATTGTTTTAAATTGAAAAGAAAACAACAAGATCAAGCCTTTCAAAAGCCCAGTGGTTTCCTCACTTCAAGATCTATACCCAACCCGGTTAGTGACGTTCACAGTGTATATGACGCTAAGATGGCCAGGGACACTGTTCCTATTAGTTCTATCAAGGATAAGGTTGACAGTTTTTCAAATCCGGTTATGGAGATTTTTGAACCATTTATCCACAATGGTTTTGCGTCACTTTCAAGTGATTTGTCTAATCCTACTCCTGTGAAGATTTTGGGAGACACGGACGCGTCCCAGTCTCTTTTGTTGGCAGATACTTTGCCGTTTTCTGACTCTTCATCAGCAGGCAGTAATGTCCTGATTAAAGGGGTAGATTCTGTAAATTATACACCCGTTCCGCTCCATAACGTTCATCTGTCTTCCGACTTGATTTCTGGGCCTGTTACGGTGGATATTAAAGGTAGTTTACCATTTGAGGGTGTCCAGTTAACACGATTGTAACTGACAAGCCTTGTTTGAATCAGATCCATGATCCAGTTGAAGACAAAATTCAAAGTGTGTATCCTGCTTGTGCAGTTACTAGAGCCACGAGTAAATTGAGACTGAAAAATCTCTTAAAGATGACGTTATCGATGACGTTTCTTTGGCCGACACTTTCGTGTGTTTAAATGATGAGGCTGATAAGCCACATTTTGATGGCAAATTGGAATGTTCTAATGACAAAGTTTCAAAATCACGGCTGGTTAATGAACAGCATAGTGACAAGGATGTTTGACAGGGCAGTAGATGAGTGTGATGTAACTCAAGAGCCTGTGTGCTACTTTTGTAAGAATGGTGTTCTTATGCGCAAATGGCGACCGCCAGATGTGTGACCTGATGATGAGTGGGCAGTTAAGTATCAGATTGTAGTACCAAATTCATATGGTTCAGATATCCTCAGACTAGTCCATGAAACAGCTCTTTCCGGCCATTTACCTGTTAACAAAACATATTACAAAATTCTAAATCATTTCTATTATCCAAATTTAAAGAAAGATGTTACGGAATCTTGTAGATCATGCCACACATGTCAAATGGTAGGAAAACCAAACGATGCCAAAGTCCCCTCTACAGCCAATCCCTGCATTGGAGGAAGCATTTAATAGGGTGATTATAGATTGTGCTGGTCCATTACCAAAAACAAAGTCAGGCAATCAATATATGTTAACAGTCATGTGTGCTTCAACCAGGTTCCCTGGGGCCATTCCTTTACGGAATATTAAGCCAAAAACTATTGTTAAGGCCTTAGTTAAGTTTTTCACACTTGTCGGCCTACCCCCAGTCCGTTCAGTCTGATCAGGGATCTAATTTCATGTCAGGAATTTTTCAACAAGTCATGCATGAATTGGGAATAAAGCAGTACAAATCATCTGCGTACCACCCAGACAGCCAAGGCGCATTAGAAAGATTTCACCAGACATTAAAGAACATGATTAGGACTTATTGTTTTGACACTGAGAAAGACTGGAATGAAGGCATACATTTGTTATTGTTTGATGTTAGAGAGTCTGTTCAAGAATCTTTAGGCTTCAGTCCATTTGAATTAGTCTTTGGTCATACAGTTAGAGGACCACTTAAAATACTAAAGGAAAAGTTCCTAGACAGTGATCTTGACTCATGTAGTCCCTTACAATATGTGTCGGACTTTCGCACTAGGTTGACTAAAGCATGTGATTTGGCCATGTCAAATTTAAAGTCAGCACAAAATGAATGAAAATAACCTATGATAAACATACCCTTAAACGAAGTTTCAAACCTGGTGAGAAGGTACTGGCTTTTCTGCCTAATCCTGGTAATCCATTTAAGGCTAGATATTATGGTCCTTATGTCATTGAAAATAAATGAAGTGACCTTAATTATGTAATTCAGATTCCTGACAGGCGTAAACACCAATAGTTATGTCATGTAAATATGTTAACGTTATACATAGACAGAGATAGCGCTAACAGTACTCTACATCATGTAAGTGTAGCTAGTTCTGACCCTGATAATAATGAAACTTGTGAAGAGCCCATGACAGCGGCAAAATTACAGAACTCTGACATTCTACTTAATTTGGATTCCAAGTTGTGTCGTCTTGAACCAAAGCGTCAGGAAGAACTTCGAACTCTGCTCAGTCAATATGAACATTTGTTTCCCGATATTCCTACTCGGACTGATAAAATTTCACATGACGTCAATGTCGAAGATTCTAATCCCATTAAACAAAACTATCTGAAATAAGAGATTCAGTATTTATTGGACAATGACTTAATTGAACCAAGTAATAGTAACTGGAGTTCACCTTGTATCCTCGTTCCAAAGCCAGATGGCAGTTACAGGATGTGTACTGACTACAGAAAGGTGAACACATTGACCAAAACAGACACATTCCCTATTCCACGCATTGACGATTGCATTGATTAAGTGGGAAGTGCCAAGTTTGTGTCAAAGTTTGATCTTCTGAAAGGATTTTGGCAAGTTCCACTGACAGATCGTGCGAAGGAGATATCAGCATTCGTTACTTCGGGGGGTCTGTTCCAGTACAAAGTCATACCTTTTGGAGTGAAAAATTGTCTGGCCACGTTCCAGCGTCTCATCGACCGTGTGACTTCCGGTTTTGAAGGATGAGAGACTTACATTGATGACGTCATTGTCTACAGCGATACATGGGAAGATCATCTACAGAGAATTCGCGCACTGTTCAATCGACTAAGTGACGCCAAGCTGACAGTCAACCTTGGAAAAAGTGAATTTGGAGATGCACGTGTGACATTCTTGGGTCATGTTGTAGGTCAGGGTCAGGTAAAACCTGTAGATGCCAAGGTTAGTGCTATCTCGCTGTTTCCAAGACCAACATGTAAGAGACAACTGATGCGTTTCTTGGGTATGGCTGGTTACTACAAAAAAATTTGTCCAAATTTTTCAGATATTACTGAGTCTTTAAATCAACTCTTAAGAAAAAGGGCAAGTTTTGTTTGGACCGATAAATGTGAATCAGCTTTTGAAAACCTGAAAGCCATACTTAAGAGCTCGCCAGTTCTTTCAGCACTAGATTTTGATTCACCTTTTAAATTGGCTGTAGATGCTAGTGATGTTGCTGCTGGTGCCGTTTTAGATGGTGTAGATCACCCAATATGTTATTTTTCACGTAAATTTGACAAACATCAGAGAAATTATTCTACAATTGAGAAAGAATGTTTGACAATGATATTGGCTTTACAACATGTTGATGTTTATGTTACTTCTTCGTCATTGCCAATTACTGTATTCAGTGATCACAATCCACTTGTTTTCATAAGTAAGATGAAAAACAAAAATCAAAGATTGTTGAGATGGAGTTTGGTGTTACAAGAATACAATATTGAAATCAGATATATTAAGGGCAAGAACAATTTGATTGCTGATCGTTTGTCTCGCATATAATGTACATATGTTTGTCAACATTTTTGCTGTTGTAATATAGATTTTTTTTTGTAATAATGTTTTGAATTGTCAAGAAAGTTCCAAGTTTGAAACTTTCTTTTTTTTAAGAGGGGGAGTGTCGTGGTATCGTAGTCTATTATTAGACATTGTGGATGTTTCTAGAATAGGGCTGAGGCAAGCTTGTTTACGTTATGTGGGTCAACCTTGGAGCGTTCTGGAAGATTATTGTGAATTGTATCTAGGTCAGATGATGAGGTAATATTGTGTATTCTAGAAGCTTCTTGATGGAGTAGAATGAGCTGAAATGCCTCCTAGAGTATAAATAGCGCCCAGTCAGTCAATCAGCAGGGAATTCAAACTGGCTTTTTATGTGGGTGTTATACTGTGTTACCTTTGCCTGGAATTACGGACTGCCGGATTATTTACTCCTGTGTATTAACGTTTACGCTATTGAACCGTCGGATATTGGACACTTACTGGGATTGTGAACAACTGAGCAGTGTTGGATTACCATTATACAGAAGAACGATTTGTGCGCATCAACAGGGACTGTAAAATATACACCGATATGGCATTGAACAGTAAGACTATATTTCACACATTTATTTGATGTATTAACCTTACTTAATTTGTATATGATTTTAGTATTGTGAATATATATTTGATTGTTAATCCTTGATTTTTCTGTTACGTTTTACTGTTATTGTAAAATTGACGTAACAACCACCCTATAGAAATCCTGGTTACGGGCCTGTATATACTGTCAACAAAATGACGGTTCCTGGACTGAAGCTGGAATGAATTCCACACTGGGGGTAAACAATTTTCAATTCAATTCCTTTTATTGCTCGACTCTGTCACATATAGAGTATGGCAAATGACGCAGTCAGTATGTCGGCACCTCTTCCCACTTCCCTTATATGTGCTGTAATTTTTACCTGTATATAGCGAGATTCTGCTGGTGGACGTTTCGTCCCCGAGGCCCGCCCCCTGTACAGACCTTTTGGTCTTTGATATATGTTGGCATTTGTGGGAAGTTGATGCTGGGTCGACATCGGGCCTTACAGACTAGTCTTTTGTGTTAATTGCCGTCATTTACATCTGACGACGATACAGCTCACCAATCTCCAATGTACGAGTTGTCACAGCGAAACAGCTCACCAATTACCAGTATACGAGTTGTCAGAGCATTTCCATCATAGCTCTCTAGATTTGTATCTAATACCGCTTATGCCGGTGCTAGGGGCCGTGTGGTCATATCATCCAAGTTGCCACATGAACAGGTACAATAAAAGCGTACCTGAGATACAACACATATCTCGAATCGTTAGATTCTTGGTATGTGCTTTAGAATAGGTTCACCAGAAGACTATTCTGTGAAGTCATATGACGCAGTCAGTATGTCGTCACCTCTTCCCACTTCCCTTATATGTGTTGTAATTTTTACCTGTATATGGCGAGATTCTGCTGGTGGACGTTTCGTCCCCGAGGCCCGCCCCCTGTACAGACCTTTTGGTCTTTGATATATGTTGGCATTTGTGGGAAGTTGATGCTGGGTCGACATCGGGCCTTACAGACTAGTCTTTTGTGTTAAATGCCGTCATTTACATCTGACGACGATACAGCTCACCAATCTCCAATGTACGAGTTGTCACAGCGAAACAGCTCACCAATTACCAGTATACGAGTTGTCAGAGCATTTCCATCATAGCTCTCTAGATTTGTATCTGATACCGCTTATGCCGGTGCTAGGGGCCGTGTGGTCATATCATTCAAGTTGCCACATGAACAGGTACAATAAAAGCGTACCTGAGATACAACACATATCTCGAATCGTTAGATTCTTGGTATGTGCTTTAGAATAGGTTCACCAGAAGACTATTCTGTGAAGTCATATGACGCAGTCAGTATGTCGTCACCTCTTCCCACTTCCCTTATATGTGTTGTAATAATAATAACAAAACAATATAAAAGACAATTGATACAGAGATAAAGTCTGTTACTGTTGCAATATAATTTTTGTGAAAACAAGATAGAACCAAATATACTCAGCTGGGTTTGGGATTGATCTGTTCGTTCCTATATATGTACATATTGTGTTTGTACATTGCTATTTTAGCATGTTCTGATGGAGGGTTGAACAGAAATTGTATGAACTGTTTCTTGTCCATTGCTGATGTGGCATTATCCTGTATTTGCAGGAGATCAGATAATGGGTTTCTTTTAATACAGAGACTAGGACATTCCAATAAAATGTGTTTTTCGTCTTCTATTTTTGTTTTTGTTTTACAGAGTCTACAGTACATGTATGTACTTGTTCTAAGTTTTCTAATTGTTTGTTTATTTTTGATGTTTTCTATTTCATAAAGGTATGGTTGTAGTGTGTATTTGTGGTAAATCTGTCTGAGGAGTGAGAGCTTGCCAGAATATTGGTTTTGATTCAGGTGTCTAAAAAAGTGTGTTTGGAAATTCTTTCTAGATTCTCTTTTAGTTGTTTAAGATTTGCTTTTAGACAATTCTGGGTTAATCCACAGTCTGAGAATAATTGTTCTGAGCTTTTGTAATATTTTCCTATTTATAATATATAGAGGATTGTTTATGTAATAGGTATATGCATCCTTTAGTAGTACATTTGATGTTGTCTGTAGTCTATTTCTGTATTTTAACGATTTTGCTAGAATGAGGTGTATCAGTGAAAATTGTCCAAGTTTGGCACGATTTGATGCTATATTTGATAAACAAACACTGACGATGCAAATACAAATGGCAAGTGAAGTGATCAATATTCCTACTATAAACATGCGCAGTGGAGGTGAAAAACTGCATAATCCCATTTGCTATGGGTACCGGTTTTGCAATCTGATCACTGGGTTTACGCAGGCGTAAGATGTATATACAATCCCAGCCCCGATTGCTCTCTAATGTGTGAAGGCGGGCGAATCTGTCCCCTTCTTGTCAGGGATAGCCTCGTACTCGAGATGACGTCATGAATCTGTAACAGCCAGTTCGTTATATTTGTTATTGTTTAGCTTTCGAAATACATCTATTTGAGTCTTATAACTATAAATTTAATTCACGATACTCTAACAAGGATGACATGCTCACGGATGATACGGTAGTAGAATATTGGAACTACTTCGCGGCCACGAAAGCTTTATGAGAGTGATCGGGTCGTAGAAAACAAATGCACGTGCCCTATCAAGATCAACGGCAATGAAAACAGGCAGTGATTCTTCTAGCCACTGGGGGAAGTTTGACAGTTTCGCTGTTTCATTAGCTATACGAACTAAAAGTCAAAATGGCACCTGTTTAATATTGACTGATGAAATAGCAGACAACGGCAGCTGTGTTCGCACTATCTAAAAATGCTTTCATAACTAATCAGCTCTGATTCCTTCATTTTCTGCACGATTTTGGAAATGACCCCTATTATTTCAAGATAGCACCGGCACAGGCTGTCAAAATGGGGGTACTCACTTCTGAGCGATAAAGAAAATCAAAGTACTTAAAATACTGAGGTCACGTTTACTACAAAGATGTGGATTATAACTGTGAAATTGCCAGAGCAATGATTAGTCACTTAATACCAATGTGGTTGTGTATTGTGCAATTGAATGTTGTAATGTAGGCCTTGTGATGAAAAATAAAATTTCACTGGAATATCGAGATCAAACTGGATTTACAGAGGTAATCAGAGTAACTTTACTTATTACTCAAGTTGGGAGTAAATTAATTTTCCTTCCTTGGGATACAATTCGATCGACTGAGTAGTTTGGAAAATATTGGGCGAACAAGGCGAACTCAGATCTGATCAGGTCATTCCTTTTGTGCACACTGATTGACAGACAGAAAGAATAAAGTCTCCCGTTTTGGGGTTTGAAAAACAGCCCCTGTAAGGAGGTAAAACAGGTCAGTTTAGTGAATGTCATGTCATTGTCATGACTATAGTGATTCGGAATATGTTATAAAAGAAATTCTTATGTATTTAATTTGCTCTCCTGGAATCAGTTTTCACAAATTTGGTAGCAAAAAATTTGTGTGCTTTGCGAAAGTTCTGCGATAATAACTGGCCGTATAACCGCCTCAACGTATATATGTATATATGCGCTCATATACAAAATAATCCCTACAAAATCATCCCGAATAGAACAAACGAGAGCCATTCATTGCGCCTGAAATGACTCGATAGTGGAGAAGTTTTGAAAACATCACATCACTTGTCCCAGTAACTTGTTTGAACTATCAAACGCATATGAGTTTGTTTACGGTCATGATTCGCATGTGATCCGTACGAGTTAGCTTGCTATTATGACCGTCTGCCATTATGGCCGTTTCGTTTCCTTGCACACGCAACTTTCACGGAATTGAATAAAATTTTACTGGTTTGAAGAGATGATAACTACAGAAAATTTTAGAAACTTTCATCCTCGTAGGATAAATTTTTCATAATAAAATGGAATTCAAAGATAATTTACTATACTTTTTCACGGAATTGAATAAAATTTTACTGGTTTGAAGAGATGATAACTACAGAAAATTTTAGAAACTTTCATCCTCGTAGGATAAATTTTTCATAATAAAATGGAATTCAAAGATAATTTACTATACTTTTTCATTTCAAATTCTGCAGGAGAATTTCAAATTCAAGTCTTAGAAGTAAGAGAAAAATGCCTAAACCATCTTCCTCACACCGATTCTCCTCTACAATTCCATAATGTCTAATTGATGATTTCAATCATTATCCTGAAACAAGGGACCATTACTCAAGACGCTGTCAAGGTGCCTAAAGTAGACAACGTTTTGTCACACAAAAACTTCTCAAAACTGTCAGAAATTTGGTCAGTGCAAGGATTAAGTAATGTCTGAATAAAATACACAAGGTCAATTCAAATGAAAGAGTTTCAGCAAAATTGATCTATTTCGCAAAAGGTCCATAATTGCTCACGCTTGGACCCCCTAGAAAGTGGGGTTTTCATCTGGGACGCAGGCACGACCTGAATCATCTTTGGACACGAAAGTCACACCAAAGCTGCTGAGTAGCAGTTTTTTCTCCAACAGATACAAATCAAAATATTATCTATTTGTTTGAAAAAGCTCAAGAAACCTCGAAAAACGGCCATAATACCACGCTGACACCTACAACATCAGTCATCTCACATCAGTGACCTGGTCAATCACTACGCGCCCAGAGGTCAAGCAGAATCTTTGCGTCACGCCAAAAACTCACTCTATAAAAAGTGGCATGCACTATTCCAATTTTTTTTCCTTATTTTCCGTGTCTCAAGCTTTAATGCATTACAAATTAAAACCAGCTGTATCCATGAGATTTAGGTAATAAGGTATTCAAATATGCTAGGGGCGTAACTGGGAAATATAACTGGTTCCTTTGGCCGATTATTTCCAACTGGCGTGACGCGAGGTGGGTTAACCCTATCTGGCCTGGGCGATTTGGGGTGTATCGCAGCCTGGGGGGGGGGGCGGAAAGTGCCCCCCTGTATATTTTCTCTACCACTAAGGCTAGAGCGCTAGTAGTAGGGAAAGGCTAAATCGAGTCAACTTGACCTTTGACCTCAGAAATTTGCATATGACGTCACTTCCGGTTGGGGTGAATGAGGCGTGACCTTAGGACATGTCCAGATTTGTCTGTGTCTGTTGATACTAATCCGCCATGTTGGAGCCGCCATGTTGGAGCCGCCATGTTGGAAAATTAATCCGCCATGTTGGAGCCGCCATGTTGGAGCCGCCATGTTGGAAAATTAATCCGCCATGTTGGAGCCGCCATGTTGGAGCCGCCATGTTGGAACATGGCGGCTAATCCGCCATGTTGGAGCCGCCATGTTGGAGCCGCCATGTTGGAAAATGGCGGCTAATCCGCTATGGGGGGTATATAGGTCGCCGGGCTTATTGGGACTTGCCTATCAATAGAGTTATCTCCCCCTAGTTCCAGGGTGGGTGTATGTAAAATTTTTCCTGAAAAAATACGGAACACGGACTTTATCCTAAATTACGGAAAATGCCTATATGGGGTATGGGGGGTATAGGACCATCCTGGGAAACCTACTTCTCGACATTTGCAGTATAGGTTGTGGGGTCTCGTTTTCTTAGTCTCGTCAAGACAAACATGATAGGAAGTGTCGCGGAGCGACTCGTTGAAATTTTTGGAAAAAGTTCAGGGAGACCCATATAGACCCATATACGGGTTATGGGGGTATAGGTCCATTGTTTGCCCCACTGAACCTACTTCTAGACATTTGCGGTATGGTTGTTTGGATTTGTTTTCTTAGTCTCGTCAAGACAAACATGATAGGAAGTGTCCCGGCACGAAACGGTGAAATTTTTGAAAAAAGTCACCGAGACCTGGGTAGGCCCATAGGCCTATACTGCATGGCTATGGGTGTATAGGTCCATACGGTGCGGACGTGTTGGGATCTAGGTGGGCCACTAATGGCCCGATGGGGTCGAGTGAGGTATCCATGTGAAGCTCTCATGCAGGAGCACTTGACTACACTAATGGTTCGTACGTTGTCAATAGTCTGCGCATGCGCAGCCTGGCCGTAGTATAGAAAGCAGCCATTTTTGGGGGTGTGTGTGTGTGGGTGTGTTTGGGTTAGAGATGGGCTATTCACGGTTCGAATGGGTCGTGTGAGGTATCCATGTGAAGCCTATGTGAGGGAGCATCTGATGGCGTGGATGTGGGGTAGAAATAGGGTCATTCTGCGCATGCGTGGTAGCCAAAGGGTATGGAAATAGACGTGTTGGGGTCTAGGTGGGCTCCTCATGGGCCTATTGTGTCGAGTGAGGTATCCATGTGAATCCTAGGTGGGGGAGCATCCACCTGGACTAACATTCACGTGGTTTGGTGGGTCTGCGCAAGTGTGTGACGTCACTTCCGGTTTTTCAGAATGCTCAAACACTACCTCCAACTTTCCCGGCCCGGCCCGGCCCGGCCCGGCCCGGCCGCAGCGCGCGCGCGCGCGGGAGTGATCTGATGCCGCAGCGCGCGCACGTCATCACCGGCAGTGCGCGGATGCATGTCGGGTCAAAAGGTCAAAGGTCACATCCAGGTCAAACGGTCCAAGGTCTCCCTTTCGGCAAGGTTCGGAGGAGACAATGTTGCGGCATCGATAGACAAAGCTTGAACCCCAAAAGGGGATTGTAAATTAACCTGGGAAGGATGGGCAGTTCCATTTGGACCAATCAGCGGTCGAGAAAAAGAGCCAATGAGCGATCGATAAAAGAACCAATGGACGGGTACTAGAATTTCGCTCACGTCTACGCCTACATCCGGGTACTGAGATGCTTTCGCCTACGTCCGCGCCTACATCCGGGTTCTTGTACACCCGGGTAATGTTTTCTGGACATGGATGGGTTACCTTTGGCTCCATTCTATGCCACTGATTGGCTAATACGGTGTTCAAAGCCAGTTTCATGCATTATGCTCATATAGAAAACACACAAGACAGGGTTTTTGGTGAGATCTCATTTTTTTATTCAGTGAACAACAACAACGTGAGAACAACCACGTGAAAACTGAAGCCCAGAACAGGGGGCTTGTACATTGAAAGAACTGAAGCCCAGAACAGGGGGCTTGTAAACTTAAGCCCAGAACAGGGGCTTGTACATTGAAAGAACTTAAGCCCAGAACGGGGCTTGTACATTGAAATGATGGGCGGCCCAGTCATATACGAGTACATCGCGGTCCTCAGCCTTGGGGTACTCGTCAAACATCTGTACGATGGTAGATAAGGGTCTTCCCAGGCATCGATGGTACAGGTAAAACAAGCAATATTGTCCGCACACGCTACTGGCCAGGCTTTGCAACGTTTGACTGTTCCAACACCACGTCTCTGTGCCTTGATCCATGAAGTCTGTTAAATCGGGATGGAGGGTGGCAGGCCGTACGGGTCAAAGTATTCGCCCTGCTGTTCTGTCAAGTACACGCCCACCCAATGTTCACCGGGCCGATCCATCGGGTCCGTGTTGAGAACGTAAGCAGCAGGATACATACGGTCTAATGGGAACACATCTCGGGCGAACACCCCTTGAAACACCATACGTGTCTCTGGGTCATTCTCCAGCACGGTGGTTATCTGGTCTGTATCCATGTTAGGTGGAGAAGTCACACAGGATGTTGCGCGCTTTGTCCACTTGAATGATGTTGTCAAACTCGGCGTAGCAGATCACATTGACGGTGCTCCGGAGGGCTCGTGCAAAGTGGATTTCCAACCGTAAATTGCCTTGCTTGGCCAGGGCTAGCTGATGGTCGTTCTCTAAGGTGGGGGTCAAATCGAAACAGAACAACGTGTATCCGTTCCCGTAGTCCTCCCGACTGATGAAATTCCCTTCGTCCTGGTTGATTTGACCGGTGGCTGTAAACAGGCTTTGATAGGCTCGAATGAAATTCGCGCGCCCAAAGTTCGGTGTTAAGGTCGTGGCTGGCACCTGTTGTCCATCCACATGCAGGGCCACAAAATTGATGCCGAAATGTTTAAAGTCAAACGGGTTCTCTGGGTAGGCTCCACTGAAACTGGTATTTTCCACACAGGCCAGGATCAATCGCTTGGGTAGTTCCCCCAGGAACAGATTTTCTTTGTTGGCGCTCATATTTTCAGCAGACACAGAGAACACTTTGGTTTGCACACGTCGGATAGGGTACTGGCCTGGTTTTGTTTCCAAGGCTTTCAGGTGTCCCAATTGAACGGCTGGATTCGGTTTCACTTTTCGGACATACAGGACTGCGTCTTCGATGACAATCTTATAGTCAGCTGCATGCCCGTCTACGTTAGTGGCCATCAAGGCGAAGGTCGGAGGCGCCCGTATCAGTCGGATTTTGATGGGGATCTTGTTCAACAGGTACCGGTCTTGCATGAACATGTCTGCGTGCAGTCGACCCATGAGATCCACCGCGACGCCGTTCGCGGTCAAAGCCTTCCGTTTGCTATATCCCGTATTGTCGTTCTCTGCGCCCATGTGCTCGGCTTTGTCCTGGTAGAATAAAGCGGCTGTCAGTTGAGATTTTTTAGCCTCTCGCCCATGCGACAACAGCGTCTCGATGTAGGCTCGATAGGGGTACGTGTTGGTCGAGTCACTGATGAGTTTGTCGCTGAGAAATATATCCACCTGTTGAAACATCGAGTGCAGCCAGAGATTCGTCGGGCCCACCGTTGCTTGGTCGGCGATTCTGGTGCCATCTCCATTGACGATCTTGGCTTTCACATACAAGTATGTATGGGCTAAATCCACATAGGCCGTATCCGCATTACTGATGGTGAACTCGATGGGCCCTGTTGCGTTGATGCTGGACAGCGGGAGATGCTCCACCCATAATCCTTGTTCGGCACTGGTCTGTGTGGGCGGGACGGTCCACAAATCAAATTCACTGTTGGTGGAGGGGCAGGACTCTGCGTGGATCAAGGACATGTTTTAAGAAAAGATATCCTGGGTCTTCGATGTGCGTCGTCGCTGGGTCGGTCGTCGACTGGTGCGTGGTCTCGGTGGTGCAGGTCTTTTATTCCCTACGGTGCGTTGTGCTTTGGCCACCAAGACGCCACCTGCTTCTTTGGCCCGCCGTTTCAAGGCTTCTTTGGGTGCCGTACCCCCCAAGACATCACCGGCCACTTGCAGTCCACTGCGTACCGCTTGTTTGCCGATTGCTTTCACCCCACGCGTCACCAAGGGCAGGAACGTTTTGACGATGCTGCCGAGTATGTTCCCCAGTCCATGTCCTCGTTGCATGCGTGCACCACTGAAAACCGGAAGGCCACCGCCGGCCTGTTGGGCATAATAGTCCATATAGCTGCGTGCATCGCACTCGTAAGGCACCTTCATTATACAAAGTGGAGAGCACGTGCTTGTCGAAAATGAAGTGTCAGCACCACTTTCCCGCGTTCGAAAGCCACCGGTCGTCCCGTGTCATCTCTTATATCCACCGTGATCGTGTTGATGTGGGTTTGTCGTACGGGTAGGTAGAGCATGTGGGTGAAACTGTGGGTGACTTGATCTCCATACAACTTTTTAATGGGCACCACCCGTAACAGAGGTGTGTTGATATCGCCCACGATGTGGTTGTCCACCACGTCCGAGTAGACGTAGAGTCCGTACATACCCGACTTCATATCCATCGGGATCTCGCCTTGGTGGGCGGTGGGACCAGCGAACGTCCGTAGATCGAAACCCAGCATTTGCTGTAGGATAGGACTCAGTACGACACTCGCGTTGGCGGTGACGATAAGCTGTGCTTGTCGTTGTGTGCGTTGTAATCGAAGTCCACGTGATTCTTGAAGGGATAGTCTTTGATGGGTTTTGAAGTATTCGTGACCTCCCGTAGAGCCTTATAATGCAACAGTCTTGACAGCCCACCCATGAACTCCTTGGGAGTATCGTATTGGCCTTCGGGGAGGGTGAGTCGGGTGTCTTTTCCTTCGTAGGTCACCTCGTACCACACTTCATTGGCTCGCACGTTGTACCACGAGTAAGGTATTGGATATCCACGAGGCCACATTCCCAGCGCCCAGGTAAATGCAACGGTTGCGGTAACTGGGTCACGTACTTGGCCAAGGTGTTGTCAGGAAACACATCCAGCGAACTGTTACTGGGTAGGGTGAGGTAAAACATGGCGACTGAGCTGTCCTGCTGCTGCTGTTGGTTTTAATAGGTGTTCCAGCCCTTGGGTGGTTGTGTCCGGCGTCGTGTTCGTCGCGTTGACTTGCTACGTGTCACGGCTCTGGAGATGTGGGGTGTCCTGATCAAGGATGGTTTTTTAAAGGTCTGAAAAGAAGGTGCCCGTTGTAGTGGTGGTGTTTTGGGGGGTGACTCCGGTTCCCATTCGGATTCCCAAGAAGGTAGTGGGCCACTCGGCGATTGCTGGGTTCGTTGCATAAAGGCCCAGCGGTGGGGGTTCCCCACCAATTCCTGTGGTACATGCATGTCTTTCAAGCCTTGAGCGAAGACCTCCCATCCTCGAGGATCGGTGTGCGACCTGCGTTTACGCATCAGGTCATTCACTAAATCCGTCATGTGCGTCCCGGGGACCACCTGATTCTGTACCATTAGTTCGCCTTTATCATTCCAAGTCATGTTAGGATTCTGTTTCATCCGTTGTATTACCAGGCCAGCTTGTTTCTTGAACGATGCAGGTACACTCTTCAGCACTTCGTCTTCCACCCACTGTGGGGCTGTGGGTGGTACCCCTGGTAATGGCAGCTGTTGGAGCGGTGCTGAGGTCGGCGGTGTGTCACGTGGTGGTGGTGGTGGTGGTGGTGGGGTAGAGAGAGTTTTGTATTGGTCCATGAACGTCATGTACCGTTGAAGCGTCTCATTGTACCGTTGTACTTTCTCACTGTCGCTTAACCCCGGTCTCTGTAAGATCTGTTGCATCTCTCCATCGAGGGTGTTTATGGTCTTCACCGTAGGTGGGACAGGGTAGGGCGATCGGAGGTTTTGAAGGAATCGTGGTTCGACGAGGACCATTTTCTTCGTGTGGTTCATTGTCGGCCGAAGAGTCCGCCCAATACCGGACCCAACACGGAAGCGGCCAACGGTGCTAAGATGGCCCCGAGAAAGCCACCTTTCTGTAACACCTTTTCCTTTTGTGTTTGTGGGACCCGCTTCTGGACTAGGGTTCGGAGACCTGTCTTATGCTCGGCCAACTTGGTCT
>JAVTVY010054603.1:0-31915 GCA_036873755.1 Hanleya hanleyi | reverse complement strand
CTATTTTGAATTAAACCATCATTTTTTGAGCTGAAATTATGCAAACAGATTCAAAATAGGTGTAAGGTGTTAGACTTTGATGTGAGATCCACTGATGTTAACAAATTTGCACAATAATCTGAGAATAATGCATATTATATAGACAACCTGAAAAAGCGTGATTTACGGGTAACCCCACATGGTCGCCATTTTGAATTAACGCATGATGGTTAATCACTAAAATTATGGAAATGGGCTAAAAATTAGCCCAATATAATATTCCATAGTATAGTATTACCTTCCATTTGAAGCCTACCACACAAAGAACTAAGTTAGCATGGGTACCCATTTTAACAAAAAATGCCATCAAAATTCACATTTGGCGTTCTTGGTCAGTCGTATACATCTAAGTGTAAAGATCATGGCTAAATTCAAAATGGTTGCAATAAGGTGCCCTCAGAAAGTAGCGTTTGTCATTGTTTTCCGTTCATTTTTTGTTATATTTCTTGCCTACAAGTGCATACAAATAATTTATTTAGTCTAAATAAGCATTCTCCATCGCAGTGATATTTTAAAAGAAAAATCGGCGAAAAAAACATGGGTGGAAAAATGTCTTCTGACCCGATGACGTCACTGTGATGTCATCATGATGGTCATCTTGATTTTTTGAAAGCGTTTTATGGTAGGCGCTGGCCCAAGCATATAGTATAAAAAGTTTCAGTCCTCTAGCCCGAGGAGTAACGAAAATAGATAGGGAGCGAACACCCCGCCCCCCACCTGCCCAAGAATGCAATTAATAGACCCAAAATACCCCGGGTCTAAGTAGGGTTCAGTTGCAGGTAATATTAGCTATAGGTAATGTGCATATTTGTAACTAATCGGATTCAAATACCTCAATAAGCCATAATTTGATAGCAATTTGCCCTTCCTAAGAGACACAGAACGCAAGAAAATCGATATTTTATCATCTCTGGCGACAATCTTGGATTTTTGTCTTTCACGTTAATTATAAAGGAAAGTCAAGAGGGCTCCTAGGCTTAAACTTATCAGTAGCCCTTATAAGAAAGCATCATGTAAAATATGGCGCTTTTATCCGGCCTGTAACGGTAATGTTGAAAAATCACCCTAAGCCACCTGACTAATGGACCTCACCGTTCGAACATAAAAACAGATCCAGTCACATTTCAAGATGCACACTGTTACAGCATGGAGCTGGTTAAAGTAAACAAAGAAACATATTAATATGTTATAAACAGGTGTATAACTCTAGCAGGAGATGTGTGCATTGCCTCCTATATTCTCATAAATAATGTCAAATTTACAACTCTAAAAATAGATTGATAGTGTACAGGATTACATAACCTATAACGGGCAATTCTTTTAACGCATACACTGTCGTATTAAGACGATTTACGGGCCCACTTAATCTTTCCATGTATTAGAATAATTGTTAAATGTCTCTAAACAAAATGCAAATACATCGTGTAAATATCATGCACATGGACGGCAATGTCTGTAACTTGGACAAGCAAGTCCAGTCATTAGACTATCGCCCAGGGGGAAACGTTAGAATATCTGGAAATTAACGATTCATAGCGAGCTGAAACTTCAAACATGTGATTTAGGCTGTCGTGAACAGTACATGGAAAACGAATCAGTATTTAATATGTGGACTTTGTCAACTGTTGGTACATGAAGAATCCACTGTTGACAATAACAAGTCCAGATCCTGGTCATAGTATGCATCGAGGCAAGTAAATAGTGATTACAATCTGTTCATCCCAACCGGACGTCGACTTGGAGCTTGTGGAAATAAACGGTTTGCATGTAAATTTCCAACTTTTTGTTCGTGCATGACGTCTTACTTTAAAATACCATATGTGATAGCAAATCTGTGGTAATAACAATATATCGATCACAGGGCATAACCTTGATTTATTCGACGTTTTTATCGCTAGATTGTATCAAATGAGGACAATATGTAAACACAGCGTACATATGTGGTGCAATTAGAGCACGTAAATTCACTTATGTAAATACACATGAGACAGACTACTTCTCCGGATCGTCAATTTGACATCCACCGACGTCGGATCTCCCAAACAGTTCGCTGTTTCTATCTAGGTTCGAATGTATTGGCTCTAGTGAATGATTCCACAACGATATAACCGAGGCAATTGACAAGAAAAATACAAAACATACCTCATAGGCGATAAGTTATACGATTCACAAGAATAATTAAAGAAAACCGTTGATGCGCTTCTTGGCTGTTGCTTCTGGGCAATTAATTTACATTATCGTATGTAAGTTATTGAATATCAAACTTGGATAGGAAAATGGTGATATATATACGGGTTATGATGACAGCGAACATAATTTGGCATTGCTCGCAGAAGAACTGTGGGCATCATATCAAGAAGTAACGTTATTAATCTGATAAAAACTTTTTACCGCAATATGAATTAAACGAATACTTACATATCCATATTTCGAGAACATCCACCCCAAAAAAGATGACACCCCGGTGCAGTAGGTCATTTCCGGAAATTCATCCACAGTTGCCAGAGTAGCTCGTCTAGAATTATTGCGTAAAGAAGACGGGAGATCAGAGGTCAAGGTCACCATCGAGTTCCTCCTGATTTCAAAGTTTGTCACCATTGTTTCATTTGCGTAGCTGTCCAGGTGTTCGGGATGTTCGTCCTCGGAGTTTATGGTAGGGACGGGAAATACTGAAGTTTTCTGATGATGTCCACCGTTTTCTATATCTGCTTTATCCAAACCCGAACTTAGGGAGGAAGCAGACGACAAGGAAAACGAATACTCCTCGTCTACAGACTTTGCTACAGTTGAGCGACTCTTGGACAAGTCCTCGAAGGTTACAGATGGTTTCAAAGAACTTATACCACTGTCCCTGTCAGTATCACTCCTACCAGTCTTCGGTCTACGTAAGACTGATTTCAGGTGATGCGCATATTTCGGGCCGTACGATCCATCGCCACCATGTTTCCCAGATGAGGCGCCGATTGTAGATAATTTCAAGGCCTCCCTTGCATCAGATGGGAGGACCATCCCTTCTCGCAAGCCATCCAAGAAGTCGTTATAATCAGGTTCCATGCGGAGTCGTGCCTTCGGAAGAAGCATGATTGGGGAATCATCGATGGAGACTTTGTGCTTTCCCCCGTAGCTACGCGGTCTATTTCTCTTATGTTGATATGATTTCCGGATATTCCAGTTGGCGCCAATACCATCGTCCGCGTCGTCTGCCAAAGATTCGTCCATGAAATTGGTGACGACATGAGTAGGAGATATGCGAAAGACAGTCCTCTTGATCGAACGGGCGGAAGAGTATCTGAGAGAGCGAGGACCTACCCTTGAGGGTGCAAGTTTCCTATGCAAGTCCCGGGGTTCGCCATTCATTGGAACACGTCCCATAGCTTGTGTCTCAAGCATTATATATTGCTCCAGATCTTATTAATCTGCAGTCCTAAACATTCAGTAGAGAAGGTGGATATATGAAGTTTCGTCAGTATCTTCACATGCCCTTTTCCTCATCGTAGTCATATGGTGAGAATGATGATCCAGTGCTTTTTTCGTGTAAAATACGCATGACTTCAACTGACAAATTAATTCGCTAGACACTGTTTTATCTAAATGCGCACCTCTCTCCACTTTCATTTCAATTCGTCTTCAGGAGAGAACCTTGAACTTTCACATTGCTATACAAGCCATCGTTTCTATAATTTGACCAAGCATGCACACGTTGTCTCCAACAAAAACGGAAGTTTGAAACACCTGTTATCATATGGTGTCCGTGTGTAGAGACGACCACTGTGTGTGCTCACTTTTAACAACTGGTTCAATAAATCAATTCACTTCATCTGAGGTGGCTTGGTATAAACCACCCACCCGGCGTAGATTGTCTTAAATCGCACGTACAACTTCATTTCATACGACACCGAACAACAAGAGGAAGAGTTAGCGATCTCTACTATTTATATCTATAAACTATCTATCTGATAGTCGATATGGTATACTCTCTCACCTTCAGAAGACCTGTAATAACCTGTAATAACAAACAGAGTTTACGAGATGAAAACTACTCGCGAAAACATTCGCACACCTTGTGAGACATTAACACAGGGGTATCATTTCGGATCAAAGAAATATCAGTGTTGACAGAGAAACACGACCACACAGGATTATATAAAATTTGTCTATTGACACTGATATGGTATGCATGTGTATTATTATGGTTGGCTCGGCGATGCCATAATCGCATAAACCTAGATAAAATATCACAGAGCGCAGGTGTAAATCCGATCTATTTTCACAGCGGTTTATGGTACCGTCCACAGTTAAGCGCCTATTGATAATGTCTCTAACTTTTCTGACATCAACTATGTTCATCATTGTATAACTCTTAAGATCCTCTTAAAAACCTAGGCAAGAGGAAATCGATCTTAATCCTACACCAGTGTCAACATGATCGAATTCAACAACACTTGCTTGTTGCACGGTAAAAAGCAAGGTTTTCAAAACCCCATTTTCTGCTCTCCAAACACCATTTCTGGGGTACGAAAACACCGATACCAGAGTTTCAAACACTTGTGTTTTAAAACACCGCAATGTGTGTTTGAAAACGCGCCGTGTTGTTCGAAACACTATATTTGAGGCACAGAAACACTAATACAAAGATTTCAAACACCGGTGTTTTGAAACCCCATAACGCGGATTTGGGCGTTTCCAAGTTTGATCTATCAAAAATATACTGTAATGCTCAAACTATCGCAAGAAGTTAGCACAACTGGATAATCTTCAACTAAGTGATACCGGTAATTAATTGTTTAATTTACCCGAGTTATTTTCTTGAAATTACCAATCTAGTCTCTGGGAAGTCAGGTTTTTCGAAATACCACTTACGGCATTTCGAGATAAGGGACATAAATCTGTGACATTATTCAAGGTGCACCTAAAAGGGATGTCGGGGCCCTATCTGCCCCGTAGGATGGGGACGGTGTGCTAAAGTACCCGATGCACAATGTTTTAGAGAATCCCCGCTATCATCCGAAGATCATTGAGATACGTGTCTTCAGTGGTTTATTTAATGGAAGACTTATTTGAAGTTTTCAATAAAAGTACCTACACTATAAGTAAGGATTACTTTACCCTGTTATACATGTAGATATCCATGTTTGGCATAACATCCAGAAAATGATTTTCTTTGAAAATCTACAATTCTTTCTGACTACCGGTACATGCTGTTATGCTTGTTCGTCGTGTCATTTGTGCTATTCATATCTCTATGACAGTTTGAGCTACCCGGTACCTCATTTTTGTATCTCGAACTACCAAAATGGTATGTTATCCTGCTGCAACGACATTTGGGGTTTTGAAACACTTCCTTTTTACAGTGTGTTGTGAAGATTCAGAATAATGACTTTAGAAATACCATGACCTATATAACAATCTTATTCATTGCTCAACTCCAAGATTCATTGGTGAAAAATATGCAATAGTTATATCGAATAATGATTTGTTGACTTGTACAAGGTGACACTTCGATCATGAATAATTCACCGAAATAATAACAGTAAAAGTAAACGTAAATTATCTTGCTGCCAAAGCACCACCGTCATACATACCTGCTATATAACGTGTGTTCTGCTAAAGAAGCTGTATTCCGGACTTCAACTGAGATGAATATATAGAAGGTACCATTCTGTTTCAATGAACCTATTGGTGATAATTGAAGGCCAGATCATAAATCACATATATATATACATTCCTTGTCAGACGCCTTATGTCATATTTCTCCATAAATCTTAACCGTCCGAGTTATTTTCGATCTCAGCTGTCGAATCGAAACGGAGCGGTGATCAGTACTTTGACAGGCGGTTACCCTGATTTGAGGGTCGTCTGCTTTGTGATCGAAAGGTGTTTGGTATATATATAGGATAGTGTTAGTAAACATAATCCATCATGATTAAACTGAATGTATATTTACATCTGGCCTTGTTCTCCTCGGTCCTCAATATATAATTGGACCAATTCTGCTCTTATTACACGTCCTTCATGTTCATACTCCACCTTGTACCACGATCTAGATCGGCATTATTCAGCCCACGGAAAACAAACCTTTCAATCTGTCCACTTTAAGGGTGATATCTACATATTAAACTCTTGTGTTGAAATACCGGCATCACTGAAAATACATTCAAACTCCTAAACAGAGAAAGAAGAGCGAAAAAAAGGCCTCCCTCCAGGCACTCGGGTTAACTCTTTTTTCTTTCTGCAACTTAGATAGGCCTACTGAAGAAGCAATACACGACCAAACTGTCTGAAAATCTACTCATGGACAGGGTCTGGCTGGTGATCAAACAGGTATCCCAAAATTCTGAGGCATGTCCACCCACGATTTCGACAAACATATATTGTAAAGATATACTCTATCACACCGGAACACAAAAGTCTAACACAAAAGTTTTATTTCCATACGCTAATTTGATCGGCATTTTCCACCCGACTGCTCACTGGACGGGGACAATGAAAGTTCCAATTACTGACGAGCAGATTTGATTTGAGCGAATCTGACAATTATATATCGATCTCGTCGACTGGGGTGTGAATACAGCCAAGAGAACAACCGGCGATATAGTAGTTCATAAAAATAACCCTATTGTTGAAAATTGAAACGGCTGGAAAAATGTATAACTATAATTCGCCGGAATTATCTTTACGTTTGTGGATATTAACGCTATCTTCTGCAAATAAATGCACTTCTGACACAAGTCTTGATCTAAAAGAGGTTTCTGTGAACACACGTGGGTTCCTTTCCATGTGCATGAAAAAAGCAATTCTATTCCTGAAAAAGACGCTGTTTTAAAGTCACTTTAAACAATAATTCGTTCAAAAAGAACGATTTAACTTAAAATTGGAACCTTTCATTTGACCACCAATTCTGAGACATCTCTCATAATTTCATTGGGTACGGAGATACAGTAAAACTCGGTGAGAGCAGGCAGAAAAATTGGGCCAAAGGATGGGAAGAATATGCCAGAAAAACATATACTTATCATTTGGATAAATAGAAAAAAAAATTTTAAAACAAATACAATTCCAGACAGATATATCTGAATAACTGGGTATCGCTATGACAGGTCCAATCTTGCCCAATGACTCGACAAGAGATAGTATTTATATTAATTATGTTTGACCATGGAAACCCGGACTCTTTCAAACACGGGCCACGACTGTATCGACCACTGATAGACATTGTGACTCGGGGTGAAAACACTGGGGCCTCCAAGGGATATTAGCCGAACATGGGACGGCAGAAAAAAACACGAAAACATGCTCTTGACAATAGGACGGCTGATATTGGAAGTTCACAACAACTGGGCTTTTGAGATCGTCACAATGACACTGACAATGCTTATCACTCGGGTTAATAAAGCATGCGAGACTACACGGCAACTTAGGAATGGACAAATTCTCAACATATAGACACCCCACTGCTTCAACGGAACCATCGGAATCTGAAGAGTCACGAACGATATGTAAACGTGGATCGAAACATAGGCACATATACCAAATAATTACACGATACAAAACAGTAAGCGTATATTTCTGTCGTATCGTGTTCGCGGTGAGAGTCGCATTCCTCTGTTCGCTATTTCCAGAGGCGTTATCTGGAAAGAGAGACCATCGCCAAGTTCGCTGTTATTTTAGAAATTATGTCAATACCATTACATCCATTCAGATATACTTATTTAATATGCACGTTTAAAAGGACCTGGTACGATACACTGCTATAAATCCCACCGTAAATTCACAGTTAAATGTACTGGCAGAAAAGGTGCCTGTACATTCAACTATAAAATTACGTTGCACCGTATTTCAGAATTACCGATTTTTAACAGGATTTGAACTGCAAAATGTTGCACCGTATTTTATAATTACCGTTTATTGACAGGCATTCAACTGTAAATTAGGTTGTACTGTAATTTACAAAAAAAATAACATTCTTTAAACTGTATAATTACGTGGCACCTTTGTCTACATTTATCGGTTCCGCGGAAACGTATCACTGGAAAGCCGAAATAGCCATTGCTCAATCGCGTATTTCAGCTCTTCGTGTTTACAAATGTGGTCAGGTTTCGTAAATAATCGCAAAAGAATCTGTGAAATTATTTACATGAATATACTATTTATAAGTGGGGCACAACTCCATGTACCAAACCGTATTACAGACCGAAAATTAAAGTTAACCGCCGCGTCAATCCCAGTGCGTGTTCTGATAATGCTCTGAATGTTGTATCGTACAACGCACGAATGTTTCCTGTAACAAGGCTTCTCGTGTGCAAACCGGAATTTTATGTTACGTTTGTGCGCAGTTTACCCATTCCAGTTGATGTCAACTGAATTGACAGATAAATGTGTTTACGATTAAATGTACTGTAAACTCCAACGTACATTTACTGTGAAATAACGGTAATTTATAACAGTGTAAGATGGACGAACGAATCACGTGACTCCATTGGA
Organism: Hanleya hanleyi; assembly: GCA_036873755.1. Classification (NCBI taxonomy): domain Eukaryota; kingdom Metazoa; phylum Mollusca; class Polyplacophora; order Lepidopleurida; family Hanleyidae; genus Hanleya; species Hanleya hanleyi. The sequence goes on along the minus strand of JAVTVY010054603.1, from coordinate 23,395 downwards.
GTTGAATCGATTCTGGTTGACCGCCGCGAGCACGGTTTGTGAGGCCATGCACATTTTACTCTTGGGTTTATACCATTTTTTCCTATAACTGACTTGATCATGTTTCATGAGAATATTTTGGGATTCGAACAAGCGGATCATCAATCAAACTAACAACTCTTCTGGCGACTCTATCCATTCGGCCAGTTTATAGTAGTACAAATAGCATTGCTCCAATTATCGTATTTGAAATTGAGTACCAAATGCCTAAAACAATATTCAATAAAGTTTCATTTTTGTTATATGAAGATGAACGTGGTTTGCTGAAAAAACTAGGGATTTAATAGAGGATTATTATATGTGAATATTTTTGTGGTCATAGTTTATTTTCATATGTTTACAGATAGGTAAACCGTACTTTTTCAACTAAAAACTGTTAATTTCATACAAACCTACCAGTTTGGAAAGTTCTTGTTGAAAACACATGGCACTAGCTCATGCTCCCAATATTTCAAAGATAGTTCAAGAAAATGTTATAGCTCATGATATTCGAGACGCGCATTTTATATTTAAAGTTTCATTTTTCATCTACAATCGTACGTAATCTGAGGCGGTGTGTCCACCTTAACGTACAAGGTCATTTGAAAATCATCTTTGCAATTTGTATGTAGTACTTGACAAATTGGCTACGGACAAATGGCAACTGATAAAATGGCATCCGGATAAATGGCAACGGATAAAATGACAACTGGACAAAATGGCAATATTTTTCAAGTCATTTCCAAGCCATTGTTTGGAAACCTTTCGATACATGCATGGTCGATGGGTCGAGGTATCTCAAACTCCTTTTACAAAGTTGCCCCTTAAATAAATATGGCCGCCATCGACCAATCAAAATCATCGGATTCTCGAGTTATTCGATATGGCGATGAAGATCTAATGGATCCCAAAGTCCAAAATTGTACCGATATACAAGAACGGTCCCAAATATGGCGCTTTGAGTGAGAATGAAAAAATTGCCAAAATGGAACGAAAGATAAAAAAGAATAACATAATGTGTAGGTTAAAAAGCAATGTTGAATTTTGCTTTTGATCGATCCTTTGACAGCCATATTGGTTTGACCAAGAAAAGAACTTCCAATATCTTCTCCCTAGGAATCGCTGAACCGATTGATATGAAAGTTGGCGTACATGATTGAAGGGTGAAACTCTCTCTGACATTCTTTTCGAAAGTTGCTCCGTAAACAAATATGGCCACCATCCGCCAATAAAAACTGTCGGATCTTGATGGCGAAATTATCTATATGTATGTTACTCGATATGAAAAGGAAGAACCATATAGGGTGCCAAAGTTGAAAATTGCACATATTTGCCCAAACGGGCTCCAATAGGGAGAGTATTACTGACACAATAGAAATCTGTTATTTGCCACTCGCGGCTAAAGTTTGATATACTTCTACAATACAATCATCATATTAACCATCAACCTGTCTACAGATTTACTAATGAAAAGTTAGTCTTCAGGTCTCTCCTCAATATTAGTGACGGTATTTATTCATGAGAGCCCCATATGACCATTCTCATGGCACCAGATAGCTCCTTCTGTCGGATATACCGACAGTTTAGCAGGTCACAAATTCTAACATTGGGAGAATCCATATGACGTGCCTATTATAAAGATGTCTAATTAGTGTTTGTCTAATGCATCAAGGTAGTTTGCCATTTTGTACGCTGTCATTTTGACAATTACAATTTTGTCCGATCCCCTCTTTATTTATATCCCCTGGAATCAGCAGTCCGCTTCACTTGGAATGCCAGTTGAAGCACGTAGAATGAAGGGTCTCTGTCCGTGGTGGCTCCCAAGTGGCTTGATTAGCAGTGGGTGTCTTCGTCGATGTTGTTGTTATCTACCACCTTTTCATATACCACAATGACAGTGGATATCATAAAAATGCGTTCGTAGCTGCATACCCCTCATCGGTAGATCGGCATAGGTCGTAAAGAACGCATTTTTATGATATCCACGGTCATTGAGGTGTATGAAATGGTGGTAAACAATTATATTCTTGAAAAAAATATATTTTTATATGTTAGCATAGATTTTTTGTAGGTCAAGGATGCACGGGAGGTGATGTAGAACCAGATAGGAAAATCCAATGTTATAACTCTGAAGTGAATGTTACACCAACTATATTATAGTGGTGATGGAGTATAGAAGTGGTTTGCCAAAATCTTGTCACCTTGAATTCTCGAAAGCTGGATGAGAGGAACCTATTTTACTTGAGAGTGGTCAGTGTACCATTTATCCAGGTACTTCCATTATTGATTGTCTGTCTGTCCATCGATTTAAGTAACGTCTTCCGCTCAAGTTAATCATGCCGCACTACATCAAAGGCTTGAACGCATCTATAAATTTGTTGTCTGAAGATTCTGCCAGTATGAGAGAGGCGTTGATAGCGGATGCTTTTCTTGTGAAGCCTCGTTGAAGCAAGTTCTGCTGTTGCTGTTGCTCTCACATTGAGATAGATGGATCTCCTCTGCCGCCGTGCTTATGGCAGTTGTAACGTGATTCCACGATAGGAACCGGGGTTTCGTTTCTCATGGGGTGATAACCATATTTTCGAAGTGAAATGGTACCCTTCTCTGTTGGAACATCATGTCGAAGAGCTTGGGATAGACGGATGATACTATTTTGCCTCCGCATTGTAGTAGTTCTTTGCCGAGATTCAAAAACTGTTGGTGCCTTTACCATTCTTGACCACATATTGAATGTCATTCGCACGGAGTCGTGTTTCCGTTGTTGCAGATCTTTTGTACAATACAAAGCTCTCATGTTGAATGGGTTGGGTAAGCTTTTCAGAATAGCTTGTCCAACCTTCACTTATGTCGTCAGTGAATGTCAGGTGCATATCATTCATCAAGGCTAGCTTTGCCATTACTCTGTTGTTTACCTATTAGATGAATAAACTTCTTCTGGTTGTCGGGGCACATAATCGTGATATTTTGTCATATAGTTTGTCATAGTTCCGGTTTATGACGTTGGTTGGCGGAGAGTTGTCTCTATAGGCCTTTCTGAGCTTGGGCTTTGAGGTTATAGCATGGTTTGTTCGGTTGGTTAGATGATGCCAGAGGGTATACTTGCATTCTTCCATTCACAAAATGCCTTTTGGTTTCCACTGCAAACGTATGGGATTTCAGGGTTACAAATCTTTTTCTTATTGCCAATTCTTGTTTTCGGGACAAATTCCATATATGTGGGCACAAGCTCCAGATTGTTTATATAAGTAGGTGTGTGTTTAGGCGGTCTGCAAGCGTTTCTTGTTATCTTACATTTCTCAGTCTAGTTTGTGTCAATTGAGTTATACCTTATATTTTGGTTCAGCACTAGATGTTCAGGTAGAGCGAGCAATGTCTGGCTTTATCAAGGCCGTCGGCGCGCTGTAAAGCGAGGTGTTGCACGGTTCCGATTCTCAGATTTCTGGGGGATGTAATTGATGCTTAACTTTCCTCCTGTATGCCGATAAGCGACATTTATGCTCACCAAGGAGGATAAAATGGTCAACACAGAATTGATTGTAACGGTTGTCCCCTTCAGGTGGAGGCTGCCTTTAGTGCGAAGCATCCATATCGAAGAGGGATCTCAAATCACTGTATTTCTGTATAATTTCATGGATTTGGTCAAGTTATCTCAAACTTCTCTTTCGCCTATTTGTTCTCCCTGCATGAGAGGCAGATGTTCAAGATACCATGTAATACAAAGGTCTTTGTCGTCAGATTTACAAAGGATGGCCATTGTTCTGTTCCCAAAGTCATACAGTGGGCCAATGCTTGAAACAAGTGATGATTCACATTAAACTACGCCTTTGACTATTGATTATTTAAGTGGAGGAATTACATCATCGTCGTCATCGCACGTCTTCGCAAAGAAGCTCGATCCAAGGTTTTCACCCAAAGTTTTCCTTGTCTATCTGTCGAAGGATGAACACCAGCGCTCTTCTATAACAAGGATATCCATCTATTTGATGGCTTCAATCAGCTACGTTTTGTTGGTATATGAAAGTTGTGGATTATTATGGTGCAGAGTTATACAGGGGTATTTTTGTTTGCTTGTTGGTACTTGGATTGGAGTAGTGCCCATTCTTTGCATACTGAGCAGTCAAAGATGGGACCAGTGAGCTCTGACGCCGGTCTAAAAATATATATTGGTTTTGTTGACTTCCAATCGCTGGAGTTTCAGTTAAATTGGAGCGATATGCAAGAGGTGGGAAAAATTGTCGACTGACAACAGTCGTGGAATGGAGTTCATTCCACAAGTTGGTCGCAGGCCCGTAGCCAAGGGGGGTTTTCTGGGTTCGGGCGAACCCCCCCTTTTGAAAATATTATATACTTTTCTCATATAAATGCCCTTTTGAAACACTGAAGCGAACCCCCCATTTACCCCTTTTCCCATACAGCGAACCCCATGATGTGCCCTTTTGAAGTGAAGGCGAACCACCCCTCAGTAAATCCTGGCTACGGCCCTGGGTCGGGGTTATCTCGACTGGCTCCATACTGAGTTACTTTCTCGTTATCTTCGCCTCCTTTTGGTGCGCTTCCTCATGGGGTTTCCATTGGCTCCTTTATCCCGGTGTGGGTTAGCAACACTTTATCCACTGGATAAAGTGTTGCTATCCCACTGCGTGTAAACTACTGATTGGCAAGATCTGTAAAAGGTGGGGAAAACTGACGTCTGGCGACTAAAAAGCAACCATATGATTCTACAGGTTAATTGGCACATTGGTTTGCATCATTGGCAAGAGGGAGCCTTCTGGGCACTGCAATACGGGGTTCCTGATTGAGGTTTCAACATTAGTTTGAGGGTGAAGTCATTCAAATTACTGGGAGAACGCTATTCACTATTAGATGAATGTTGTATGGTGCATAGTTCTGCGGTAGCTGAAAATGCCAGGCTCCAGCCTTCCAACCCAGCAAGGACATTATTCTTCACATCTAACACTGGACATTCTTATGGCCATCGGCTCGGCTTTGAGTTCTACATCATTGGTGTTGGATTCTTCTTGAAAGCTTTGGGTTTATCAAGTGCATTATCCATTAAGCTTGTATTGAGACATTGGGACACACTGTTTGATTGCGACTAGAGCACTTGTTGATACCAGTCAGGGTGTGTACAACTAATGGAGCTTTTCTCATCCTATTAGTTCTAGTGTGTCTGGCAGACATTATATTCCCATCTATCATTGTAACAATGGGATGGGCATTAAAAGTTTCCAGGTCACTATAAAGTCAGAAAACTGAAATTTTCTAGAGATAAAACTAAGGAGACTATATGAACTAAGAAGAAACTTAATGTGAAATGCATTTGATTGTCCATCAGTTTTAGCTCTCTTTTAAAGGTACAAGCTTTCATTGAACCCACCCACTGCCCTCAGGGGCATGTCCCCACCCCAGGGGATCTGAGCCGACCCTCATACACCTCGGATGAAGAAGTGAAACCCACATGAGCCGACCCTCATACGCCACAGTCAACCCACATGAGCCGACCCTCATATGCCACAGTGAAACCCACATGTCTCTTGCCTCCCTGGCCCGCTTCTTTAATAGTATAGGGAGATCGCGTGCCCGTTCTATACTACTCATCGCGCACTACTCATCGCGCATGCGCAGTCGACCGATTCTACTGTAGGGTGCAAGCCCGGCCCATGGAATCTGAGGTAGTGAAAACCCCAGGTCTCTCGCCCCACCCTATCCCGCGCCACACCTATGCGACCCGCTGTGCAGTGAGTAAAGCGGAGTAGGAGGAGTAGGACAGTAAAGCGGAGTAGGACACGCCACGGATTATACTAGGTAGATATGGAATCCTTTGTGATTGGTTGATTTTCTGTACGTACCACTAAGGGTTACCATCTCATACAGTGAGACATCATTCTTAAACAAAAGAAGATTGACACCTGCGGCAGTGCCATATTCTGACAGCTATCGTTGCCTCGGTCTCAACAAATTTAACCAATCAGAGGGGACTCCTCTTCCCTTCAATATGCAGATACAGACAGTTGGGAATAGTTCACTCCATTGTTCAGCTTATCTCTTTCCCCCATATAAGCGGGTTTTGACGACTTGTGTAGATCCCAATGTAAGCGTGTTTTGACGAGTGTTCGCCTAACCCATGAAGACGGGTTTTGACGAGTGACTCGAGTTCCCATGTGGTGGATTATTCTTGCAATTTTTCGCGTTTACTTTGACTAAAACCTAATTAAAACTATACATTTTCAGAAAGCCAAAATTTCAATAAATCTGACTATATGTACTGCTGGTATGTTTTATGGTAAGGGTAAAATGAAATCAGGAGAGAAACAGAAATAATCGATGGAAAACGCGCAATTTGACAACAAATTTGGTTCGTGTGCTCCAAGACAAACGTTCGAAAAATAGTAAAATCTGCTTCCAAATTCCTGAATATTTCACGTAACGCGAGCATAAACTACCAAAGTATCTAACCTTGATGACCAACTCGTCAAATCTGCCCATCTGAGTTTATTATAAACATTTCCCGGGACCTGTTGATCTCCCGTTTTAAAATTTATCCGCCATTCTTTGGCCCCGCTGTGTTTCGTGGCGGTTTCGTGGACCCGTGGCCATGGCGACTGCCGACTGCTCCAATCACGCCGGGCCTCTGAAAAGGTCGCTCAACCATGGGCCAATGAGTGATGCTGTTTTACTTCACCTTGTTACTAGCCTTCGCTCTCCTTTAGGGAAGTATATGGGACTTTTTCAGCTATAGCTCGTTCTATACCTGCCATCTCATGATGTAACTGCGAAATCCCGAATGTACGGAAAATAAGCTTTACAATGGTATACGATAACACATGAATTGCAGCGGAACAACAACAACAGAACGCTGCAAAGCGTAGCTAAAAATGCGACAATTTCTTCGCCTTTTTCGTGATTTCCAACAGAGGGAAAGCAGACACAACACATTTTCTCGCAAGATTACTTATTTTTAGATTAAACGTTGCTGATATTGACATAAAACGTGAACAAATTACGTAGAATGGGCCTGTGGGAGACCATTGGTAAATATTTTTCCACACGACATAGGACATAAAACGGGATATTTTACATCGCTGGAAACGTATGAAAATTGAAATCAGTCCATGGGTTAAAGACCTACGCCATTACAAATCTGTTATGGGTCAGAGAGAGAAAATTCTCCACAAGTCTATGGGGTAAAGAGTTATGCAAGGTCCATATGGAGATGGTAAATATTGGCATGATTGGGCAAACATAAATTAAAGTCTGTTTAGGTCTTTCATAAAAACAGTTTATTATTAACAACGAATCCACTGTCAGTACTTATAAAACTCTGTCCAATAAATGCATGATCTGTCAATATAATACAATGATAACAAAGTAACAAGCTGAGAAGTGGATAACATGCTTGTTACTCAAAGCCTACCCATTTTTGTCTGTGAGAAAAGACTTTTAAGAATAAATTCCACAACACTTCACCATATGCATTCCTCGGAAGCCTTGGGTTACACAAAATGAATTTTAAAATTTACAGTTTCTTAGACAGCCATCCCCGCCCACTTTTCTAGAGCGCTCCTTCCGATAGGCAATGAGGATTGAAAAATCTTGGTGACATGCTGGATGAATATCCTTACACTTTAAACACAGATATTAGAAGAGTACAACTCTCTATCCTATAATATGATGAGTAATCTAGTAAGGTGAATAACCTGATCAGGGCTTCCTGATGTCAGTCTCAGATGAAGTGTGTAGTGAAGCATGATCCACTTTGAGCCTTCGCTGGCAAGTTTCAAAGTAGGACATTTTTCGTTTTTCACGGAGGAATGTTTTTGATCAGTGATCATCACTGGTATATATTTGATAAATATGCATCAAATTACCCTAACATTTAAAGAAAGAACTATTATGCTTATTTTAATGAATATTTTGGCAATTTGAAATTGAAAAAATGTCAGATATCATGAGTAAGAGATATTGATCCACCTTGGAGCATACATAGCCAATCGAAATGAAATCCACAGGCGATGACCAAAGCGGGTCACGCCTTACTATGCACTTCATCTGAAATTGATATTGGAAGGTTGAAATAAAGCTACAATCTTCCCCTTCAACTGAATTGTATAGACAATGAAACAGCTCTTAGAGCTTAAGGAGTGAACAGGCGGTTAACAACCATGGATGCAATGTTTGGTGACCAATATCATATACCACAATATTTCATAGGCCACACTGAATGATAACATGATACCTATTTATAAGAACAGTGCAAATTGATTGACAAGACTCCTCACATTATATCACCTCATCTCATGACCAACATATAAAAATTCAATATTCCTGCTGCAATGTAATTATGTTAGATATGAAAATTGTGTTGGGGAGTATATTTCTTCAGATTTATGACAATCTAGACATTTTGTGTTAGTCAGGCATAGAAACACCTGTAAATTGTAGGCCAAATAGCAAATATGCATCAAGTCACAAAAGATCAAGCACTTGGTGAACCACACAAGTGACAATTGTCCGTGGGAAAATGAATGGAAACAGCAAACTGGAACAAGAGCCCAAGGGGCTTCAATATACGCCCGTATATCTGGAATTACATTGGTTCAAATTTGAAGGTTGTTTAATAGCCTTGATTCCAATTGATCTAGCAATCCAGAGAAAGGTCTACAATTTTTTGCTTATGAGAATGTAACATATATCACATCTTACATTGAATGATAAACTAAAATGAGCTTAACTCTTGGTAACTGGTTGACCTTGAAGCAAGAGCTGAGAGCTCACATATCCCACACTGAAATCGACAATAGTCAAACACAAGAAAATAGTAGTTTTCCCGCAAATGGATTCCTTTCAGACGAGAGAATTTTTCATGAAGGAAGAAGAAAGTGATGAAGTAAACCTTTTTATTATTTATATAACAGTGAAATCCTTATATTTTCTTCACTCTTAAAAGTGATATTTTCATTGCAGTTAGATAACACTTTTGCAGTTAGATAACACTTTTGTTATCTAACTGCTGTGTACATGTGAACTCTGACCTGATAACAGTGACGTTGCCGGAACTACTTCTTTCACTCCAGTACTTTCATTCTGAGAATGCTTGCCAACAATTCATAACCCTTCAAAACTTCGTCATGGAATGAATATATACAGATCATTTCATATAAAATTCAATATATCTTTTATTCAAGTGTTAGCTAACATATCCACGTAGCGCTGATACGATCTATAAAATACTTTGAGTGATCGGCCTCAATCGTCGGTCCATCTGTCAATATTTGGGCGAAGTTTTTTTCAATGGTCTTGGACGATTTGGCCTTGGACGATATGACCTGATATCGTGATGTCAGGTCTATTTTTAGACTTTCGCAGTAAGTGAACTTTTAGGCTCCTTCGACATAAAACAACAGTTGTTACGTCAACCAAGAATGCACAATTAATACTGGCATGAGTAGAAATGAAGTTACTAACCACCTTGGCAAAGATGATGCAGAAAAGGCAGCGTGAAACCCGCAAACTGCGATGGGCTGGCTTTCTGCGTGTTCAGTAGGAAAACGCTCCAGTTACGTTCGAGCCCAAAGATATACAAACAAGCTAAAAGGGGATAGCTCTAAAGTTGATTTCTCATATGCTGCATAATCGTTTCCACGGAGAGCCTGAAGTTGCAGTTTGTCGTGTTTATCCAACCATGCGTGTTCGGCACAGTCGCGAGTGAAGTCAGCAGTGTTGTGTTTTTGTTGCCCGTTCTTCCGGTTTCACTTCAGGCAATTCAACTGAACCGAGATGTAGACAGCTATCAACAGGCCCACGTGTCACTGTCCTTCGTGAGAACTTGCCTTCCTTTCACTGTCGGGTAAACTGAAAGTCTGTAAACTCTTCTAAATTCAAGAAGATTTTTTCTTCTCGCTTCGATCGCGATCTAAACTCAACCGCTTGATTGACAGTTGCACGTGACTTCAGACGAGACTCTTCCATTCCCATTGGCTAATGTCTTTGTATTTCTCCGCGGCATAAACAAAATAAAATCCGACCTAATTTGTGTTAGAAAATTACTTCAAAAGATAGCCCACGGTGTCTAATATTACAAAATTGATAAGAAAAATAATGTTCTATAAATAATAAATAGAATATTGCACTGTTGAGTTTGAATAGCATAAATATTTGTTCGAGTGAAAGGTGGAAGGATAACCCACTCGACGCTTCGCGTCTCGTGGGTTATCCTTCCACCTTTCACTCGAACAAATATTTATGCTATTCAAACTCAACAGTGCAATATCCTCTATGTTCTTGAGTTAATAAACAGGTGTGAAGTTCATAAAGGATTCCTCTCCCCGTTAAATTAGTAAACGTATGGTTTTTATTTCACAACAGTTTAACTAAATGAAGTGTTTCAAACATGGGAGACAACTCCACAGGGCAATACCATATAAATGCAGGGGAAAGAACTTCGAATATTCCAACAATATTCCAACACATTTAGTCAGCTAAGCTTGATTCAGTTTTGGGGGACTGCAACCTAGACCTTTGACAAATTGATGTCGTATGTATGGCTCCACTTTGCCATGCGAGTAAGGTATACTCAAAGTTTGGTACCAATCCATACCTTGAAACCAGAGCTATCGCATTGACAACAAATGTTAATGGATGAATGGACAGAACGCAACATCGCATTACACGACCTCGTCTTCAACAGGCATATGAAAATGTGACTTTTAATGATTTCTTGATTTTGGGGTCACAGTGACCTTGACCTTTGACCTTGACCTCAATTTTGGTATACAACACATCGTCTTCTCTCCATCTATCAATGCACACAAAAAATCATGATTTTTAATGACTTCCTGATTTTGGGGTCACAGTGACCTTGACCTTTGACCTTGGCCTAAAGTTTGGTACATGACAAACCGTCTCCCCTCAAATTCTCAATGGACACAAAAAATCATGATTTTTAACAATTTCACGATTTTGGGGTCACAGTGACCTTGACCCTTGACCTTGACCTACATTTTGGTATGTGACACATTGTGTCCCCCTAATGTATCTACTGACACAAAAAATGTTATTTTTAATAATTTCCTAATTTTGGGGTCAGTGACCTTTGACCTTGACCTAATTTTGGTATGCATCACTTCATTTCCGCCTATTGAATCCACTCACAAAAAATTAGAAATTTTTAACGATTTCCTGATTTTTCGATCACACTGACCGTTGACCTCTGACCTTGACCTACATTTAATATGCAACACATCGTCCCTCCCCTAGGGCATCCACTCACCAAAAATTAGAACTGTAGATAGAAAACTGTCAATGATCAATGATTTCCTGATTTTTGGGCAAGTGACCTTTGACCTCTGACCTCGACCTCAATTTTGGTACGCGACACATCGTCTCCACCTGGCGTATCCACTCACAAAAAATTGCAACTGTGGATAGAAAACGTTCACAGATATAGACCGGACACGAACACTTCAGTGATTTCCTGTTTTTTAGGCCCGTGACCTTTGACCTGTGACCTCGACCTTCATTTTGGTACGCGACACATCGTCTCCCCGTAGGGTATCCACTCACCAAAAACTGGAGCTGTGGATAGGAAACTGTCCCAGATATAGACCGGACACGAGAACCGGACAGACGGACGGACAGACGGACGGAAACCGCCATCACATAATACGTCCGCCTTTTGGGCGGGCGTATAAAACGGGATCTTTTCAGTGAGCTTCTGAATCAATACAATTTATTTTCAGGTAAACTGCCCTGTACAACTTTGGAATATCCTTCATGTCAGATTGCTGTGGATTTCTTTCCACTGTGACAATTTTATTTATAAATGAAATTCAATTCAATTCTCATATCTAACAACATGTACAATTTGACTGACTTTATATATAGTGTTTTTAGGGCTGCATTTCAACAGTGTGTGTGCTGTCTTTATTGACAACAATGCCAAGAATGTTTGCTTCTATAAATATACTCATTAACTGACATTGTTCACATATTTTTGTATGAGATACTGAGATTTACAGTCAGCATGGTATGAGGATTATTAGGAGATTCACCATATAAGGTAATCCCCATCTTCACCAGCCAAGTCAACTACATCACAAAGCTCTCTACGCTGCCTTGACCTTCTTGGCTGGTGGCAGAAGAGTACTGCCCTGCGCCACCTAGTGAAAGTTTTAACGATGAGCCACTTTTTGCCTCCAGGAGTTGTTCCCCTTCAATTTCAAGTTGACCACACTTGTAGGGCGATTCGTTATCGTTCGACCGTGCAGCGCGTCTCAAAAGCTGATTCAATTGATCAGAAAACCGAAAGTGGCCGTGAAAATGCTTCTCCTGTATTTTTTTCGGCAGAATTTCCCCGCACATTCGACACAGCTCATTCTTAGTGGGGGCCGCCATCTTGGTAATCAACTGCTACGTAACGCGCATTCTGATTGGATGCAGCAAGCCGTCTCTGCATCCCACTCAACGATAAGGATTCACATTCCAACGTTACTAGAGAAGTATGCCAAGGCAATGTACAGAGCAATGTGATGTACGTCGACTTGGCTAGAGAAGATGGGTAATCCCATGAAGAATGCTTTGCAATTGGGCACATCACCTGAGCTATTTTATAGTCCTAGACTGCCCTAACTGGACTTGTTTTCTTTTTTTTCACACAGTTCGCCTGTTTATGCTCATCAAAGTAATTCAGCTTACATCATCACATTTTATTCATACATGTATTATGTTTATGAATATTACTAAATTTCCCCACATATTGATACCTTTGATGTTGTATTTCTGTCAGTTTCAAGAGACCGGGTGGCACCGATCTCAGGATAACTTGAATGAGTTTGACACTTCTTCAGTACACACAAATGTGTACCTTCCCCTTGTACCAAACATGCTTTCTGTCCAATTGACAGGATTCAAGGTCTTTTTAATACAGTAGTTCTCTGGTCCAGATTGTTATTTGCAGGATATGAACAGTCACAACTTCTCACTCCGAGACACATGAGAGTATTACCCTCCTTTAGCTATGATAATGAAATGTACATCAGTTTATTGACAAAGTCCTGTATTCCTTCATGTTCATATCACTGGTCTTTCTTTTCTTCCTTATCTACCTCCTCATTTTCTTCCTTTGTTCTTTTCTTCCTCTTTGACAAAGCTGTTTTACACTGGTTGTATATTTCGTTAAGAGCAAAGTCTCGAATTACGTTATCCTGTCAAGAGAAAATTCATAGTGTATTACTTCACTAGTAACATGAACACCATGTAATGAATTTAAATTAGTCTTGGAATATATCATCATGTGAAAATAAAACAAAATTTTCTAAGTAGCATGAGGACTTCGAACACACATGTTAGGAATTAGGCTTTTCTACAATATCAATTATTCCTACGAAGTAGGCTACAGATCGCAAATTGTCCGGTAATGAGTCAGTCAGTCAGTCAGTCAGTCAGTCCATCCGAATCCTTTCGTCGGCAAAATAAGGAGAACCGTTGACATTAGAACCTTGATTTTTGGCATGAACGTGCATTAGGGCATTGTTACGAGCAAGTTCTGAGTTGACCGAATTCTGATTAAAATTTGATTTATAATTATTTTTTTTATTATTTATTGATGGCTCAGCGAGTACACTGTCATGCCCATCGGGAAGCCTTGGCTGTATGTTTCACTGTATACACAGTGGTGGGATATGCCATCCGTAATTGTTTTTATGAAATAGGAAATGCTAATTTTCCATCATTTGTTAGTGCATTTATCTACACTGCTATTACCAGGCAACTTGCCATTCTTAATACACACAATTCAGTATATTGTTATAGATATATGTAAACTGTGGCCTTTAACATGTATCCTATTTCACATCCAAACATTTCATCACAGACCAAATCATGCAGGCTTCAAATTTAGGTCAAATTGCCACTGATGATGAAATATCCTACATCAACCAATTAAGTCAGCATGAAGCAATAACCCAGCAGAACATAGAAAGATCTGGTATCATCCTTCAGATTAGCCTGTGAGCAACAATGATAAAATTTACTAAGGGTGAAACAAAGCTGTCCTGCAAGCCACCCAAGGAATTTATCAGCTTGTGTTGGGACATTTTGTTGGTATCATGTAAGTTGTTTAGTAGTTTACTCATTCAAATCTCCATACCATATTTTCTGTTATTCAACAGACAAATTTCTTTACTGGTTTTAATTGTTTAAGTTTTACTGGGTTTCAACTGCTACAGATAGTAACATAGTACTGATACTGTAGAAATGGGTAGTGTGAATTTAATTATTCCATGTTTAGTACAATTTGTTCACATGAATGGTGGAATGTCTGGACTCTCAAATGAAAGTGTGTTATACATGTATAGCTCAAGCATGTTAGGTTTGAGATAGGCTAAAGATAGGTTGTTCAAGGAGGCTTTGTTTTGCCGCTGTTGTGTGCATTAAGGGTATGGAAACATGATATATGCACCCAGAGCCCTGATCTACAGCTGTATAAAACTCAACATCTGGCATTGACGGCATGTTTAAGGGTCTTAATTTATTTTCTTTGGGTAGAATTTAACTAGATAAAGTAACTTTGATTGTACTTCTTGAATATTGACTATATATCACACTGGGATATAATTTAAACAAAAACATTACATGTGTAATTATGTCTAAATTTTTCTTGTCATTTCAAATTTTGATTCCTTGATTAAGGGATACAGAATCACTGCCACGGAGTGTGTTGGTGTGTCACAGAATCACTGCCACAGAGTGTGTTGGTGTGTCACAGATTCACATCAGCACAGTAACTGGTAAACTATTCATTCAATCCCATCACTTTTAATCTTCAACAAAATATTCAATACTGTTTTAATCGAAAATTTCTGGTGATTTTTGATGAAAATCTCTGGTGATTCTGACTTGGGCTGCATGTGCCCATCTTAATATAGGCAGGATTTCAACTTGGGGCTGGGGGGGGGGGGGATTGCCAAGAGCTCAGTGCCTGTCCTAATGCCTACCTTACTTCGTAGGTCCTGTGACGCATAGTCACACTGCCATGTTCACAAAAGATATTTTCAATATACATTTTCACTATCAATATCCACATATTATGAATGTGGATTTTCTACAGTATCAATTCAGCTTTTCTACTATATCTAACAAAGAAGTGAAAATAAGGTGACACAGTTCAATGCTATGGTGAATGTACACACCTCATTAAACATATACTTGATGACTCTGCCCTTACTGTCTTTGATAGGGTACCGTAACCATTCTTTACCATCTCTGAACAACATCACAGTTGGTAATTCTTTGGACCAGGCTGCACCATTCACATTATATCTGTCAACAAACACATAACAAAATACAGCACATGTTTATTTATTTTCTGCCCTATGTATGATAGGATATTAGGTAACATCTGGTGGTGGAGGAGAGTGCATAATCCAAAGAATTTATGGACATGATCAAAGAACAGTACTCGCACATGAGGTCCCTACCCATTCAAACATTAATTATTATTTTTCCCCTTGAATATTCATGAGGGTTTTCTGGTATTTCATTGGTCACACTTTACTCCGCCATGAGTCAATATTTTTCAATCACTGAGTGACCCAGCTGTTTATGTGTCAGGTGGAGCGCGTGAGGTCCGGAGTCAATATTGTGATCACTGTTTACAAGTACCGTCTGCCTGCAACATGGCTGACAGTGGTCGCTTCGGAGATTTGTCCAATGAAAATAGGGACAGTAAGAACGCAAAAACTGTTATACAGGCATCTATATCAATAGTGCAATCCAAAGAATTTATGTTCAAGCAAAGATATTGATTTCGATAGTCTTTCGTCAATAACGAAAGAACAACTTGGCGAATTCCTTTTCAAATTCTTTGCTGAGTTGAGAAAGAAGGATGGAGATAAATACTCCCGTTCGCCGATGGCAAGCATATGTTTCGGTCTCCTGAATATTCAAGAGGTATAATTAGTTGTTATATGTAATTTCTATCTGCACCAGTTGCCCGAGTAATCCATTTCATTCTCATCTCAAAACTGGAGTAACTTTACGCCATCGATGTCACCCAATCACATGAGTTCACCATGACCCAAATAGGATTTATGAATGAAGTGTGTAAAGCCAGTGGCTAATTGGTATCAAAACAACCAGGGTTTGTGACGAAGAGTTCACCTCGTAAATCTCGGAAAACGCATCTGAAAGTTTAAATTCTCAATATTATTCTAGTCAGATTGGAAGAAGCTTTGTAGATTTATCGATGAACTATCCATAAAATTGTATCTGTGTGTCTCGTTTCTGATAACACACAGCTGCATGACAGAAAGTATTCGCCAAACAGCGTTTTTGGAAAGGAGTAGTAGTACCATGCGCTTCACTGCAGTTAATAAATTCGGTATAATAAAACAGTTATAAACTTGTGATGGAGTCAATATCATGAAACCTGGACCCTTGGCCAGACTTGGCCAAGCAGACAGGTCTGCTTGGCCAAGTCTGACCAAGAGTCCAGTTTTCATGATATTGACTGACACTCTGTCTCTATAGTTAATAAGTGTATAATATCTTTTCAATGCTCTCCATTTTTTACATGCTGATTGTCAGACCCCATCTCATAGTGACCCAATCTGATGGATATTTAACAGCTTTATGTATGGTCCTTATGTCTGTGCACTTGGACTAATTCACTTCTTATTGGAGATGGGAGAGTATATATACTGAGGATAAACTTATCCATTCCTCGAGGTTTTTGCTAAATTAACACTCCCAAAACAGGTGGTGCCTCATGTCTGTCAGGAGATAGCACCAAAGATTAAGTCGATCACAGTGGTGTGAAGTTGGTTGAACAAAATGTAAAAAGCATTGGTCTTCAATTGTAGTTGAGTGATATTAGGACTGGTGGAACCTTTGTATATTAAAAGTGGGTCCTATGTAAAAACATACAATTCACTTGAATTTGTTCAGTTAGTTTGCTAAGTGTATGCATACATTACCCTACCTAGCTTCCACACATCTAGTCTATAAATGCATGTACTTCATTGTCCATTTCTCCTGCACAACTTTCTATTTTACCGATGTTTCAGTTAGCACTGATAATATAAATTATACAAGTCAGACTTACTTCTCTGCCACTTTGGGATATCTTGTGATGTCTATCTTCCCAAACTTTAAATTCTCAAGGTAATATCTGAAACACAATGAGCCAGTAGTCAGAGATGAGAAGTGGAGGAACAAAATGTAATATGCCAAGGCCCATAATCTGAATGCTTCAGTTCTACCTTCAGTTTAGGGGATTTATCTCCCTTGCTTGAGCTTTTGGTTTGGATCTTAAGGCCCATTCTCATGGTCTGATTTGTAGTTTCAACTTGTATCGTACAACTCTGTTGCATTGTGAGAACACTCGAACGATTTCAGTCTTATGAAATAGAACAGGTCTATTTCATAAAATTAGTTGCATGCTACAAATCCATGGATTTCAAGCCGAGTTGTTACTACAAATCTCATCATGAGAATGGGCCTTTATATAAAAACATAGAGCTTAGAATAGCATGTAGATTGAGCCATTTACCTCAAGTAACAGTGAGTATGAGTTCAATACCCCTGGAGTGAGTGAGTGAATGGTTCAATAATTGTAGCATGATGTAAGATCCTGGAATATATCAGGTTTTAGGGTTGGGCAAGACTTAGTTTAGGAGATAGAGGGAGGGGCTCAGTACCTGGGGAGTGAGGGGCTCAGTACCTGGGGAGTGAGGGCATACTCCCGGAGTGAGTAAATGGGATCAACAATTGTAGCATGATGTAAGATCCTGGAATATATGTATTTGCAGTTCTTTGGCGGGTCTGGCGAAACTTACTTCAGGTGCCCATGTACACAGTAAAAAAATTCTAAGTACAAAACTTGAACATCGACCATCCGCAAAACAGACAGACAGATAGACGGACCACATTATGATTGCTATACCGAGCTAAGGGCTCGATAAAAACACAATGATGTAACATGGAACACCTGTATAATGACCATTAGGAAATGAAGAAGGTCAATTGCATGAAGTGTTTTTAAGATGTTTAAATTCTGAAATCAGCTCCGGAGTTTGACAGGGGCCCAAGGTACTTACTTGTATGAGAGTGATGAGAAAATAGGAGCAAAACAGACACAGGATGGAGACCATGCGGCATAGAATGTGACCAGCCATGTCACCCTCTTATCCTTTTCTAATTCTTCCTGTAAATACAGCCAATTACAAGATATAATTATTATGCTCTGACAAAATGTCAATAAACTTGTCAAATCTCACAAAGAATCAACCTTTGCATTGACGAATTTAATTTTTCCTGCACACTGCTGAATTAATACACAGCTGATCACTTTGTCTATTAGCTCTTACAGTCAATCCATTCTGTGCATTTAATTTTCAAATAATTTAACCATTTTAGACCACCTTTCAACTCAGTTAATCACAAAACTTAGACATTTCATGTTGACAACATTTTTAGAGCAAACAGATTCGAACAATCACAGATGAAATAAGCAAAATATTGTATTGCTTCCAAAGTGACTATTATTAGACACCGTACCCTACAATTAATTACCATACCTTTAATTTGGCAGAGGACTATGGGGGAGGTTTGAAAAGTAGAATTGCAGCTCACCTCAAAATGTGTATCTCTGAAATATGTGATGTTTTCCGGTCCAGCATATGTGGGTGCAGGCAAAAATATGATCTGAACTGTAAGATAAGAATAAACAATACTGATACAAACACACCATCACAAGTGTGGCAAGTAAGTTAATGGAACAGCCTTTTAACTTCTAGTCCTAAAAGTCGGAACCCCCAAGTTCCGAATTCTCTTCAGGGTGAATACATTGAAATTTGCATCACAATCAAAACCTCACCTTGTGATCATGGCTGGAAAGGTATGTGTAGATATCCTCTCAAACATTATTTTTGGGGGGGGGGGTGTATGTCACACTCAAGGTTGTTTCCCTCATATGGTGACAGTGAGGACATGGACCAGCTGCATGGGCTCAAACCCGTGCCGGTTCGACAAGGGTGTGAGGCTAGCGGTCAGCAGCGAAGCGCCTTAGACCACTCGGCCACCGAGGGCCTGCAAACATTATCTGAATGCTCATGCAATGCAGAATATATTGAATATAAGCTTAAACTGTATACCTTCATTGAAAAATGATGACGAGTAAAAAAAGTACTCACAGAGACAGACAACTGCATAAACGATAGCATAGACAGGATTTTGTTTGTAGAATAAGACCAGGTGGAGGATTTTGGCAAACATACACACAGTTCCCATGTACTCCAGGAAAGAAGCTGAAATAAAAAAAAATTGACAAGAAGTGAAATAAAATATTAATTGATATACTTAAAGTTAAGAGTAGGAATAGAGTTATAAACATACTTCAAAATAATGAATTTAGTTCATTCTGATAAGTGGTGTTACATAACTCCTGGTTATTACACATTGTTGCGCATAACAATTATACTTTATGAGTTTCATCCATCACTCTTGTCATAGTTAATGATCTTTTCAGCTTATTAGTGTACCTTTATAAATAA
Source organism: Hanleya hanleyi (assembly GCA_036873755.1). NCBI lineage: Eukaryota > Metazoa > Mollusca > Polyplacophora > Lepidopleurida > Hanleyidae > Hanleya > Hanleya hanleyi. Next base: position 3,827 of record JAVTVY010054603.1, on the reverse strand, counting down.
GATCATCAAACTTATTTTAGGTGACCGTGATAGGCCAAATATTGCTCCAGCAAATTTCAATGATGAACAAAATAGCCTACTACTCTAATAGACTTCACTGATGAAACAACTACTGTTCTAACAGACTTCAATGATGAACCATATACTTCTCAAACACACTTCAATGATGAACAAAATACTGCTCTAACAGATTCCAATGATGAACCAAATACTGCTCTGATGGACTTCAATGGTGAATCAAATACTGCTTTAATGGACTTCAATGGTGAACCAAATACTGCTCTAATGGATTTCAATGGTGAACCAAATACTACTCTAACCGACTCCAATGATTAACCAAATAATGTTCTAACAGACTTCAATATTGAAACAAATACTGCTCTAACTCACCTCAATGACAATGCTGAACCAAATACTGCTCTAACAGACTTTTAGGTTGAACCAGATGAACCAAATACTGCTCTAGGAGACTTCATTGTTGAGCCAAATACTGCTGTAATGGACTTAATGATGAACCAAATACTGCTCTAACAGACTTCAATGATGAACCAACTACTGCTCTAGGGGACTTCATTGTTGAATCAAATACTGCTCTAATGGACTTAATGATGAACCAAATATAAAACGTTTAAAAACAATGTTGGTATTTGTTATCAAATCAAACCTGCTATCAATGTAATGCCATATTCCTCCATTTTGGAGATCTCCTGCAAAGAAATTATCTCCCCTGATCGTCTCGTCGATCGTCCGCTAGATGGCGTGCTCTCCGCGCATGCCCTTCCTCTTTTTCCCATGCCGTGCAAGACCTGTTTTGTGTCAAGGCCGAGCAAAGAGGGGAGGATGGGTTGGGCAAATCAGATTGATAGCAGGTTTGATTTGATAACAAATACCAACATTGTTTTTAAATGTTTTATATTTGTGTCTCAAATCTTAACCTGCTATCAATGTAATGCCAGACTCCCAACAGAGGAGGTTGGGTAGCCGGTCTTGTGTCTTGCTTTTGGGTTGAGCGGAGCACGCCTTGTTCTGATTTGTAAATCTAATACGCCTAGTAATATCCTGATAATTCCCGTGTCGTATAGAGGCGTAGGGAGTTCAAGGAATTACAAGTAATACAGCGAGAGGTGGACTCTGTTCCTACCCTTTGCTCGTATACTTGGCTAGATAACCAGATGCCATCGTGATGCCTTGAAGTCCCTTCGTCTCTGACATGGTCTGTCTTCTATACTTACCGAATTGTCGGGATCTTGCTTGCTTGAGCGGCGCCCCCCCCCCTCTTTTCTTGATGGAATTAGTGGACTATACGCTGGGCTGCTGCTAACGGGCCCAACGTAGTCACCCTGTCTGTTTGTACAGACATGTCCCTAAGATAAAAGTCAGCGAAGGTAGAGTTGACAGTCCAGGCACAGGCTTGGACGATATCGTCCAGTGACAAATTTTTCCAGAGTGGCCAGGACGTTGCAATAGCTCTAATCTCATGAGATGATGCCTTCGACAACAGGGGAGGAGCATCGATGGCGAGTTGATATGTCCAGTGTATCGTCTTCCTCAACCAGGCTGCAACTGTGTTTTTAGTAATGTCTCCAGATGCTCCTGGCTGTAGAGATAGAAACAGGAGACGTCTGGAACCTCTAGTAGAGTCTGTTCTCTGTAGATAGCATTGTAGGGCTCTAACTGGACATAAGAGTCTGTCATTCTCCAGTGGACCCACGAAGTCTGTAAGTGCTGGGATCTGATATAGTCTCTGAGCACATGGTCCCGGACGTGTTGATTCATTCTTGGTGATGAATTCCAGAATCGGACGAAAGGATATGGTTTTCCAGCCTGCGGTCCATGTCAGGGAACTGCGTTCCAATGCGTGAAGTTCCGATACTCTAGTGGCTAGAGCGAACGCTGTTAGGAAGACTGTCTTGTAGGACAGGGCCTTGATTGTAGCCGACTGTAACGGTTCAAATGGTGGACGTAGAAACGCACTCAGCACCACTCCAAGGTCCCATTTTGGTAGTAGTTGTCTTGTCCGGCGAGACTGTAAGGCGAAAGACTGGAGAAGAGCCGAGACGTTAATATCATGTCCAATATCGATTCCTGAAGTCAATTTTAGGACTCTGGATAACGCTGAACGGTATCCGTCTATGGTGCTTAGCTTGAATTCCTTGTCTCGATGCAGGTGTAGTAGGAAGTCAGCTATCATTGGAACAGAGGCAGTGTTGGGATCGATGTCTCTGGTCCCACACCAGGTACAGAAGTAGGACCACTTGGCCTGGTAAAGTCGAGAGGTGGATGATCTGTTTGCTGTCGCCATCGCCTCGTGTAACTGGTTTTGAAAAGCCTTGGTCTGCAAGGGAATTCCTGATAGTCTGCAAACGTGAAGGTTGAGCCACTGTGGATCGTGGTGTAGAATGCCGTGCCGTTGGTCTAGTAGTCGGCGCCACGGAGGTAGTTGACGAGGGAAGTCGGTCAGGAGCTGGACTAATGACGGGAACCATGGGCGATGCGGCCACCACGGTACTACGAGCAGGATAACACTGTTGTGCTCTGTTATCTTGTTCAAGACTGCCTGAATAAGCGCTATCGGTGGAAATGCGTAGGCGATCAGGTTGTCCCAGTTGATAGACATAGCGTCGACTGCCCAGGCTTGCGGGTCGAGCATCGGACTGACGAAGATCGGTAACTGAGTGTTGTCCCTTGTTGCAAACAGGTCTACTAGGGGCTGTTCCCAGGTCGATGCCACCTGACGAAAAGCCTCTGTGTGGAGGTGCCACTCCGTCTGTAAAACCTTGTCCGGCCGTGAAAGGCTGTCTGCAATGACGTTCAAGTGACCGGGTACATGTCGTGCTCGGATCCGGCATTGATGAATCTGTGCCCAGGTGAAGAGAGACCACGTCTCCTGGAACAGCAGTCGGGACTTCGTCCCCCCCAACTTGTTGATGTAGCTCACTACTGTCGTGTTGTCTGTGGCGACCATAAGAGACTTGCCGAACAGTTGAGGACTCCAGTGGACGACTGCCATGTTCACTGCTGCCATTTCCAGTACATTGATGTGCTGTGTCTTCTGTTGTGGAGACCATCTGCTGGATATCTTTAATTCTCCCAGGTGGGCTCCCCAGCCCGTGAGTGATGCGTCGGAGAATAGGTTCTTGTCCGGCGGTGTCCAGCGGAGTGGAATCCCGGACATGACATTTCCCCTGGACTGCCACCATTCCAGGAACTGATGCAAATGCTGAGGAACTGGAACTCGGGGGTTGATAGCCGGAGCTCGCAGATACGGCTGCAGATGAAACTGTAGCGGGCGTAGTTGAAGCCGTCCGTACTGTGTCAGATCCTGCGTGGATGTCAGCAATCCCATCAGGCTTTGCCAAAGACGTAAGGGCTGTGATTGGGATGATAAAAATCTTCGGATGATAAGCTGAATTTTTGTCCAACAGTCTTCCGGGGGCAGGACAATCTGTATCTGTGTGTCGAATACTGCCCCGATGTATTGTCGTCTCTGAGCGGGCTCGAGTTCCGACTTCGTTGGATGTGGGATGAACCCGAGATACTTCAGAACTTGAATGATGAATTGTATCTGGGACTTGAGTACTGACTTCTTTGACCCCCAAACAAGGATGTCGTCGATATATGCCTCTATGTTGATACCTCTCAGGTGAAAGAAGGCCATGATTGGTGATGTGATTCTTGTGAAGCACCAGGGGGCGATGGAGATGCCGAACGGCAGGACCTGCCACTCGAATCGTCTCCCGGCGATGATGAATCGGAGATACTGACGATGATGCTGATGAATGGGAACATGAAGGTAGGCATCCTGGAGGTCGATGGAGGCTAGCCAG
>JAVTVY010054602.1:0-29821 GCA_036873755.1 Hanleya hanleyi | reverse complement strand
AAGCTCAGTTAAGCGGCCAGCCATGTGTCTGTGCACCGCCGGCTGTCATCGAGGCTAGAGAGCATTGTCCAGGGATTAACTTGAGTGATAGTGGGAATTGCCCATTATTAGTTAATAATAATTACACAAATGAGAGGTTTTTCGTGTTACATGCGGTTAGGGTGACGCTATATTGACTGTGTTCTTTTCTTTGTAATTGGTGGTACCAGTATGCTTAGTATTCAGTCCAAGTTTAACATATAATGTAAGTGTCTCCAACATTGTTGAAAGATTCACGTACAGTAGGTTCACTCACAGACATACATGTAGCATGATATGTCTGTCTGGCATTGGAGAAGCTGCCTATGCAACTGTACATTGCAAAGGCAACAATGGTGAATAGTTAATATTGTTAGACTAAAAGATGTAAACTTGCAATAACATGAACAATCAACCTAATAAATGATTACAAGTTTGAAATATGAAAATTTAATGTAAAATGCCTACCTTACTGTTACTTTACACTCTGTACTTTTCTGAAGAAAAAAAGACCAGTTATAATTGGGCACAAATATTTTGAGGTAGGCATCATGTGTAAGTACAGATATATTGAAGATTTTAATTGATATACATATATAGTCGTAATTATCCGAGACACATATTTGTTCCGTCTATTAATTACGGCGTGTTAATACAACATGCAGATGCATAAATCTAATTGCTTGGACTCACTTTGTCAAATTTGACGTCTGGAAAATCACCACAAAATTGCACTTCATGATGTTCATGGTAGCCTGTCATTATGTTAGAAAAGAATCTGAAAATCTTTATAATATGGCATGTGAAATAAAGTTGCCGAAATGTTGCACGCCAAATTGTCATGGCGAAATGTGGCATGCCAACATGTAGAGTGCTGTTGTATCTTGACACAATGAAGAGTTAGTGTATGGGTATTTCATGTATTTCGACCTGGTCTTCAGATACCTCCCCCATTCCGAAAACGAAACAAACATTGATATGATACCTTACCATTGTTGTAAGATAATTTATGGGAATGCGTACACGATATCGCTGCAACTATAATTCATTTTTTCAAATTAACACATCTTGCGATTATGATTTGTTGGAATTCATTGTGGATGTCCGATATATAATGATTGTCAGATATAAAAATATATATTCCTGTACACGTACATACTCTGTCTGTTGGCGGAGAATACAATTGAGTGAGGGAGTGAGTGAGTAAGATTTAACGTCGTTTTCAACATTTTTTCATCATATCACGATGGTGCCTACATGTGCCAGAACACGAGTGTCCACAATTCTTATTATCCTGTACACAGATCAGTCCAGTCGGTACAGCACCAGGTCACCCATTCAAGCATTGGCCGAGGTCAACGTTGCTAACGTCGGTGATCTAATGAGAATCAGTGTGCCTGACATGATACCCGTACCCGGAGAAATACAATGCAGAATACAGGCCAAAATATCTGCATGGTATCTTGCTACAGAACACACCACTGATGATTCCAATGCACAATGACAATGTTAAAATATGATGATGAGGAGAAAAAAACAAGAAGAAAGACCAGCAAAAATAGCATGATTAAATAAAGTACCGGTATACATGTATGTAGACACGATTAAAGAGATATGATAAAAGCTGGTCATTGATTATCATTGCCTGCTGTTCAATGTGAACATCAGGTTAGATTATAGCCTGTGGAGCAGTTCCATTTCTTATATTTCCATGCCTCCCTACAGGTATCTTTGGAAGTTGCAAAACTGAAGGAAAATCAATTGCTGCACAAAACCAAGTTATCCAGGAGAATGCAACCAAAATAAAGCAAAATATAGGCTTATAACAAAAAGAAATATTTTCTGTCGATAAAACGTAGCCTACATACATCGGTCAAGCAATGACGCTATATCTCAAGACGAAGTCACAGATAACATGACTGAACTGGAAGGTCAAGGAAGGGTGGTGTATGTAGTTATTTCGTATTTTAAATCATGTAGGCCTAGAAGTCGAGAAATAAACGTTCAATCGTGGTTCGATTTGACCGGGTTCACACAGATGCACTCTTTTCGTTTGTCCTCAATTGCAACCTTGGTATGTGAATCACAAGTCTGATGTCTGTCACTGTAAATGGTTTCCATTGTAATATATTCACATTCATTGTTATTTGTTTAGATCTGTATTAATTAATATTTCAAAAATTGAAGAAATTATATATTTCCATCTGTATGCATTCATGGGGCATAAACCACGCACTCAAACGTGGCCTTCGATTTGATGCTCCAGGGATCCAACAGCTGACTGGGTGGCCTTGGGTACTATTAATGCTGCTTAATTCTTATTCGTGAATTTCCAACTATACCGGTATCAATCTTTTCCTATTGAAATATAATCAACATGACGTTCGTAAATTGCCACCATTCATACCAGTTACATCAGTATTGTTTTCCCACCACCTTTATAATTTGCGTTTTAACTGGGAACTAGCCAAACAGCTGTTTATTTTGTTAGTGTTGAAAAGCTTTGAGAAATTTATATCAGGCATAACATTGTACAGGGATTCACTCAAACAGAACCGGTATACACAAATGTCACCATTTGCTATTACTCCTATTTGTCATGGAAATAGAATTCATATGGGTACATCATGTGTGCATGATGGATGTTATTAATTTTGAATTAATTTAAGAAATTCAGCAGATACAATGTACAATGATTTTATTTTTCGAGTTTACTGAAGAAGGTTTAGAATAAAAAAAAAAAAAAATGATTCGAGCTCTTACAATGATGGACAGAATTAACACAATGATACCTAATTATTCAGGCCTCTCTATTATATCAGAAGTCCATTATGTACTTCTGATTATATTTAAATTGATATACATGTATTTGAAAGAAACATAACAATAGAGCTGGTATTTCTGTGTTCGCAGCCCAATTTTATTATTGCCTGACTTCTATAAAGGAATTGAGTTATTGTGTCAGTACAGTTATTTTCAAGCCATTCGTTGATATATTCTGTGTTGTGGAAACATTTATTTGCGCATTCCGTTTATTGACTCCACCCCCACACCAGCGAACGTTCTGGTCAGTAAGCTCACACATTAAATTAGGTCAATATATTCACAAAGTTTAATCATTGCAAAGTAACGCTGGTCCGGTTTGTCAAATAACTGCATGAAAGAGCATTCATCGGATTCTAACTGGAGATATGATACAAATTAGCGGTAAAATTTTGCTTTGTTCCCCCTCTACAATGGGGTGGGAGGGGGGGGGAGTGGGGGGGGCAGGGATCGGATTTGTGTTAATAATCGTTATCTCATGCGTGTACAGATATAAGTATGTGGACTGTAGTTAACGTATGTAAGTGTACAAATTAAAAACCCAGAAAATAAATTATTAAATAATCTTTTGTGGTGAAATATTTGAATAAGTGTTTGACTACTCCTGGGTCCATATATAGCATGTATAGTGAAATGTCACTTTGATATGACAATTGATAACTTTGCGATTATTCGGAGCAAGACCTTTATATTTACATATGTATATGATTGTTTGTTATTGGTTCGGCCACACAAAGTTTATTGGAATCTGAATAGATTGACTTATTTAAAGGAGAAAAACGAAAATCGGTCTTTCTTCATTGTCACAGACGGTCCTTCGATCAAAACAGTGGATGTACGGCGGACAAATAAAATATAGTTCCTGTCGTAAATTATATGCGAGGGGTTGGAATAGTGGTGCATATTCCCCTCAGAGTTATTCCGCTTGAAACGTTAAGTCTGTGAATTTATGGCACGAGTACATGTATCTTTCCTCACACAAGTTCACAGCACGAGAGTATACTATCAAATAATGGTTTGCAAGGATATGGACGCTTGTGAGTGGGGCTGGAAACTTGAAGGAGGTCAGTTGGATCAAATCGAAAGTGACATGAATGCAGCTCCCGAAAACCTTCCCAAGATGGTTCACTGCAACTGCACTACAGCCTGCAGCAGTCAAAGATGTAGCTGTAGAGGATACAATCTACAAATGTACTCCAGCTTGTGGACCATGCCAGCTTGACATGTGTAACAACCCGTATAATCAGACATTAGCAGAGGAAAACGAAGAAGATGACTAGAAATAAACCAATTGATCCATGATAAAAGGTGTCTTGGAAGCCATGTTTACATTTCTAAATGACCAAACCACATCATATTATTCCTAATGGTTCTAACAGCCTTTTTGATCCCTAAAAATGGGGATAGACACCACAAATATGTATCTACGTGTAGCTTGAATATCAGTGAATATCAGTGATGCAACTTTGCTTCCTTTATCATAATTGAAATTGAGAACCAAAGATAGAATAATATTTCATAAGGTTTTATTTTTTTTATATGTAGATAAACGATAACCAAAACGTGGTTTGCTGGACAGCTGCCTATCCAAACGAGCTTTATTATGTGTAAGTATTTTTTTGGTTGTTGTGTATCTTCATATGTTTTCATACAGGTAAACGAGGCCTTTTCAACTCAAAACTGTCAACTGTATATAAACCTACCACTTCGAAGAGTTATTGTTAAAAAACCTTGTCACTCATGCTCCTAATAATGCATGCTAATCGAGACATTCATATCATATTTAATTTTTTTCATTTTTCAACTTCAGCCGTACCTCAACTGGGACAGTTTGGCCATCTTCACGTTCATTATTGAAGAAAATATCATTTTTTTTCGTCAAAAATTGATCACGTGATTCCAAGTTGTCACTGTGAATGATGGATGTTTCAGTTTTACAAAAACAAGCGGTTTACCAATGAAAACTCATAATGCTCACCGAGCGCCATCGAATCAATTCTGCAAATATGCGCAAAATGGCTTACTCTATTTCGTTTCGTTTCTCAGATTACAACTTTTCGTTTCGTTTCGCCCGTTTCGTTTCGCAGAATACAGCAAGCCGCACAAAACATGTTCTTCTCTGGTTTCGTTTTCAACGGGATACAAAAATTTGACCAGAAAGACCAAAGACTACCACCACTGCGGCTTACTGCACTCAACGGTGTGAGGAAAGCTACTCATGCCATAAATCTACAGACTTAACGTTTCAAGTCGAATAACTCTGAGGGGAATATGCACAACTATTCCAAACCGTCGCATATAACCGTCGCATATAATTTACGACAGCAAATATAGTTTCTGACGTTTCAATCGAATAGGCAGAAACTGATGTCTGCACGTGGTTTGAGTACTTGTTGGCCGCCAAGGGGCGTGTCTGTCAACGTTCATTGGTGGTGCGGGAGGTGTGTCGATTGAAGTTGATATGATTGGTTGTTCATGTCCGAGAGGGGGACCCGGGCCATGTGGCCTGCCATTCTAGTCGGTGCTTTCGGCGCCTGCACAACAATTTCCAAATAAATTCTTTTATATATACAAGGGAGAGAGAAGATATGTAAATATTATTAACATTCGTAGATAAATGATGCGCATCAACTAATTGGATAACGTAAACAATTACAAGATGTTTGTAATGTAATAATAGTGTAAGTGTAACTGTACTCATGATTTTCCAGAGTTCTTTCAGGCCTGCTTTCATTCAGGTTTTTTATCTCTGGTTTTTAACGCAGAGTATTCACAGTAGGGAATATATATGGTGACATGGATCACTACCAATTTTATGTGACTGTTGTTCATATGTAATAAATCTTATGTGACTGTTGTTCGTGGGCGCAATAAATGCCGTTGTTCCTAACCTTATGTGACTGTTGTTCATGGGCGCAATAAATGCCGTCGTTCCCAAATTTTGGGTATTTGGCTTTTATTGGTTAGTACGCTTCTAAAGGGTAGACCTATGGTTTATTTGTCCACCGTACACCCACTGTTTCGATCGAAGGACCGTCTGTGTTCAAAAGGGGGAAAAAGTGTTTGGCCGAATGATTACCGTCTCGGTATGCATGTTACAGGAAAGCCAGACTTTGGGTTAGAAACCACAAATCATAAAGAAAAAAATTCTGGCAGTTCTATTTTATCCCCATCTTGATTGTCTTATTAGTGATGCGAAGTATAGACTGCCAACCGCAAATAATCGCTTATGTTATTATGATTCATGAACACCTCTTAATTGATCATAATATATTGTGACAATCCAGCAGACAAAACAAATAATAATCTCGAGAGAGAAACGGAAAGATGAACGTTTTCAAATAAGACTAATTCACAGCAATTATGGATCTTCTTCACAAGTTGCAATATAGCTGTATGTATTTCATCATTTGTCGCTAATGTAGATGCTAACAGTATTGCGGGACAGCCTATTCCACGAATTTGGGGAAAGGTCACGTGAATACGCCGGAAAAGGTAATCAACGGATGATAACTCTGCCGATATTCATCCGATTTGGAATTATGTTCAATTATTATGAAGCCTGTAGAGATATCAGTTTTAGAAATATATAGCTTGATAAAGATTTCCTTGGAATTCATCGAGAAAGGATTGTGGTGTCGATTCTCCGGAATTTCCCGCGATATACCGATACTAGATTTTGGATAACTTTTCTTGAAAAAGCATCCGTACAATTAAATTCTAATAAAATAGTTGTCATCTCGAGTATTATAGGAACACGAAAATGTAAATATCATTTCTGTATCCTCCGCCGTTTTCTTGTAATGTTTACCGGAAACACGTAACATGATTTGCCGGGAATTCTGCTGAAATTCGCCGGGACAGAGCTGCATATGAGAAATATATACGAAGAGTTGGAAAACTGTCAAATTTGATTTTTAATGATTGAGTTGATTGGTAATGGAAAAACATAAAATAATATTATTAATAATTCAGAATAGGTTTTTTTTTCTTTTGAGTTATAAATTTGATTTTTAATGATTGAGTTGATTGGTAATGGAAAAACATTAAATAATATTATTAATAATTCAGAATAGGTTTTTTTTTTCTTTTGAGTTATTACTTTTAACTAGACGCGAATATGATTTTTTTTCACAAATCCAGTCACCAGATGTCTTATTCTTATCAACACATGAAATATGTTTCGATGTGTTATATGTACATCGTCTCCTCCCTTCCTTCCATTCACAACCTATCATGTTGTTAATGCAGTCGGGCTTACCACGCGTACAATAACGACCGATCATATGTTGTAATTAATCACGGGGCTAAGTAGCACTGTTTTGTCAGAGAGTTTTTTGAAATTTTAAAATTAATTTTTTTTAAATTTTAAAATTTGAATGTTTTTTTTAACATCTTGGAAACACTTAATTATTATATAGCTTACTATAATACTCATACTTGGTCATATTTTAAAGCGCGAGCCCGTGTTTGCCAAGCATGGAAAACTACACTATATAGTATATACCCTATACAATAGTATCTCTGACAAAACAGTGCTACTTAGCCCTGTGGACTTAATGATGAGTCTCTCTTTTTTTTATGATAATGCAATGTACATACATATATACAGACGCACAAATACACAGATAGACATTTTACACACTGACATATATACAAACATACAACAATCATGCAAATGAAGTAATCTGGAAAACTTGCAGACTTCCTTGGTGATTTTCTTATCAAGCTGCAATCTAATCCAAATTTAATCCTTTCTGCTCCCCCATTTGGATATGTCGCTTGTAGGATCTAACAGGTTTGCACTATAACTCGAGCGTCAACCATAGTGCTTTGAAGGGAACATGAATAGTAGGGTAGTTTCGGTTGGCTCAGTCGAATCCGGCGCCGCTCTGGTGGGATGTCTTCTCGTGTTGCCGCGGTCCCGACATTGTGACACCATAATACGGGGTAGGTCTTTGGTGTAAACATTGGGGTAAACGGATATGTTGACCCTAACTCCACTTCCCGACTGCAAGCGGATTAGTCCAGATGCGACCGTGATGTTATAATGCTATTAAATATTCATGGTATGGGCGCTCAGAACACCAAATTCAATTGAAATACATAAGATCCTATATAGGGACATGTACGATTGCGGTGCATTGATAGGATATTAATTTATTGAGATTGATCAAGCTGTAAAAAGGTGCCAACCGTCCATTCCCTAAATAACAAACTAAATGATCATTTGAAGCAAGTGAATCAAAGTGCAGTCGAGACTTTCCTAAGTATCCATGGAAACACATTTCTAATAGGTTCCCGATGGAAAATAGCCCCCAATCCCACCCATTTCCTCGTTGTTTTACATCGGGAATTATGACATTTCTTCTGTCTCTCTCATGTCTCTCTTGTTGGACGACACTGGCTGTATCGTTGATTCTCCGAACGAATCCATGTCGATGGAAACCGTCGGACCATGTCGTTCGCGGCTCTTGTGTGATGCCGGAGATGGGGATAGTGGCGGAGGGACTATATTCCCAGATCTGCTTGGACAGGCTCTGGTACTTTTGAAGTGCAGACTCTGTCGTGTCCCCAGACAAATTATTGTCATCAATATGGAGGAAAATACCGTAAACTGGGTTGTATTCGGTCAGCGGGCTGAATTCCGACAAACCACCGTGAAGCGTAACCTTGCTTTTTTTCTATTATTTTCTCGTCTCACACATAGGGTTATCAGACGACGTCGAAATGATCATCTTGGCCACCAGAGGTTTAATGCCGATTTGTTTGTTGTTTTTTTCGTTTTGTAACTGCTACTGAATATGAAAGTTCAAAGCCCTGGTCATATGTTGCTGGATATTTTCCGAAACACGAGATATTAGAGCCAACAAATAAAATAAAACAAGATTTTCTCCTGCACGTCCTCTAACTTATAGCCAGTGTAGGACACAACGTTGATGGAAGAATGATTATTGGTGAAAATATTCGGCCTGGGAATGACCAGCTATCAGATCCTTTCTGGAACTCATGGTCAACGAATGTGATAGATAGGCACAAGTGAATTTATGGAACACAAGGAAGTAACTGATGGGGAATTGATTTGTATTGAAATTGTAGTTTCAACACAACGCTTTATTTATGTCCCATTAAACATTTATTTTTTCAGTTCATAAATTCTCAAGCATTGTAGTGTAAAACAACAAAACTGTCAGGTGTCCGGTTGGCACGGGTTTTTTTTTCTTTCAATTCACTTTGCTGAAAAACAAAAGGATCTTGATAATGTGATGTCTAGCACTGTAATATCACTTGTCTTTATTGCGCCTTGTAATCGTCGTGTCTCTGTCTTGTGTGCTGTCCTCGGTGTTTTATAGGGTGGGCGGAGGGTGTCTGGTTCCATGCTGCTTAACGGATTGCTTTATGGAAGCAGCAGGAACGCAATTTTGCTGGGTGGAGCTTAGTTGGTTTGTCGCGATATGACTGAAATAATGTTGAAAGCGACCTTAAATCCTATTCACTCACTCACTAAAACAACAAAATTTCATGAAACTAAAAATGAATAGAAGTCCATTATAGGAGTTTGACTGTCTATATCAGCCATTCAGTTTATAGCGAGCATATAATAAGTAATAGTAGTTAGTTCGTTTCATCATGGATCACGTGGTTTCTAAACCTCTTCCGTCTGTCCACCTGTCCATCTGTCTGTCCATCTTTTTGTGGATATCTTAAGAAGGATTTTAGCCTAATTAAAATTACCGACCTTGACCTATTTTATCAAGGTCAAATTCTAGTCTTTGCAATATTTTTGGAAAAATTAATGCTAGGATCTCCAAGTTGGTATTACATATGGTTATGAATGACTTGCCCTATTGTTTTGTCCCCCGCCGCAACGCGGCCGGAGGTCTTTAAAATGGTTCTTGCTTCTATGTGTCCGTGCATGTCCGCGGATGTCCGTGCATGTCTGTTCGAATGATTACTTCCAAACGCTTCGTTGGATTCTTCCGAAATTCGGCATACGCATTCCTTGCGACAAGACACCAGTAGGTATCGCATTTCAGCAACTTCTGCCTGAAGGTGGCGCCACTGAGTCAAAATGAATCTTGCTTCTATGTGTCCGTGCATGCCCGTGGATGTCCGTGCATGTCTGTTCGAATGATTACCTCCTAACGCTTCGGTGGATTCTTCCGAAATTCGGCATACGCATTCCTTGCGACAAGACGCCTGTAGATATCGCATTTCAGTAACATCTGCCTGAAGGTGGCGCCACTTAGTCAAAATGAATCTTGCTTCTTTGTGTCCGTGGATGTAAGTTACAAGCGATAACTTCCAAACTCTTTCTTGGATTCTTCCAAAATTCGGCATACCAATTCCTTGTGAGAAGACGCGGTTGCGTACTGGATTTCAGTAACATTTGCCTGAAGGTGGCGCCACTGAGTTTCGCTTCTTCATGTCCGTTTCAGTTAAAATGGGTCTTGCTCTCTTTGTGTCTGTGGATGTCTGTTCAAATTCTTCACAGGCGATAACTTCCAAAAGCTTTGACGGATTCCTTCGAAATTTAGCATATACACTCCTTGTGACCAGACATGGGTTGGTATTGCGTTTCAGCAAGATCCACCTGAAGGTGGCGCCACTGGGTCTTGTTTCAATCTTCTGTGCATGTCCGTGGTTTCCATTCAAATTCTTCACAAGCGATAACTTCCAAATGCTTTGTCTAACAATTAGGCATCCCTAAATGCGTTTGTCATTTGTTCTTCTTTGTCAATGTTAGTTTTGAATTTCGTCTCGTCTTAAATGAAGGACAACATTTTCTTCAATTTTGCTATGAAATCATTCTATTCCACATCATATGATTTACCCTAAGGCTTTTGCAGGAACCATATTTTATTTCAGAAGTATAATATGAAATAACTGGCGGGGGAATCCCTGCAGTACAGAACCCGTGTTAGTTTTGAATTTCATGTCGCTTTAAATGAAGGACACCATTTTCTTAAATTTGCTGTCCAGTCCTTCTATTCCACATCATATGATTTACACTAAAGCTTTTGCAGGAACCATATTTTATTTCAGAAGTATAATATGAAATAACTGGCGGGGGAATCCCTGCAGTACAGTACCCGTGTTAGTTTTGAATTTCGTGTCATCTTAAATGAAGGACAACATTTCCTTCAATTTTGCTGTCAAATAATTGTATCTCACATCATATGATCTACCCTAAAGCTTCTGCAGGAACCATTTGTGTCCACACATGTATCTTACTATAATAATTACAAGAGAGTTCCTAAAGTTTGGATGCACATTGTGCATATGATCAATTTCCTGAATTGAATTGAATTCCACCTTGTGGTTTTTCGGACAGACAGATGATGGCATGCAGTTGTCAGTGTGGTTGTTTCATGTACAGGGAGCTTTCTATGGCTTTCATATCAGCACACCTACCACTACCCTCAAGAAGAGCATGTCCCCATCCCCAGGGCGCCGAGCCGCACCCTCTATCTCCCAAACTAGCCCTCGCCCGATCCTCATATATTGTGTTTGAGCATATATATCTCCAATATATCTTGGCAGAAGCTGAAATTTGTGTGTTGTCTGCAATATTGGGATAATTGCAACCCCAAAAGTTTTCAATTTATCAGGCACAGACCCATGTTTTTGTATTTGGTAAATATGTCCCTTGTCTATAGATCTTGTTTGGAATTGTTTTTCGTGCCAATCTGCTTCTGGGTGGCGCCACCTCGGGCCAAGTTAAAATTGCATCTCCAGACAATAACTTTTGAAAACCTGAACCGATTCATTCCAAATTTGGTGTGTAGGTACCTCGCCTCAATTTCTCGTTTGGCATTGTTTTTCATGCCGATCCACACATAGGTGGTGCCACCTGGGGGCATGCAACTAAGTGAGAACAGACCAGAAACCTGCTGAAGAAGACTGGCCTTGATCTAATTTTTGAAGACCAAATTACTTGATTGGGGCTTGAAGAAGTCGGTCATGGTCTAGCATAACATTGGCGCAAAAAATTTCCCATCAATGTAGGTCTGGCAAAAGCTGACATGGCCCAATATTCTGCGCATTTTTTTTGTACCAGAGAACTACAGTATCAACTCTACTACAGTCAATCACATTTTTGTTAACCTGGGTGTCACAGTTCAAAAGTTCGTCTTATGCAGTACATGTTTTGTTCAGTGTTGACAATAACTGATTGCCGAGGGGTATTGGGGCCCATTTGGGATATTTTATTTCCATTGTCTTTGTTCTCCTCGCGTACACACAGAACCACCCGGCAAATATAGAACTGCGACCGGGAAGTAGAAATTTGGGCCTGTAACATTGCTCGATACTCTGTATCAGGTCCGGAAACTACAATTTCAATCACTCTAAACTGATCGAAATTATAGTTTCCTTGTCGCTTCCCATAAGGATATCGCGCCCATCAACACAAGGTTTTATCATTATTTAATTATACATTTCTTTGTTCAATTCATAGATTTACAAGCACTGAAGTTTAAAATAATTAATAAATATATAAGAGAATTAAAAATTAAAAAAATTGTCTATATACAAGTTTGACTTTCTGTGTCAGCCATAGAGAGGTTATAGAGAGCATCTCATGTGTAATATAATATAGTAGGTTTTTTTCATTTGCCTTTCTTCCGTTCGCTTAGGCAGCTGTCCAGAAAATAGAGTAGAACTGCGACTGTAACTTTGCTCTCGGAAATGTGTATCAGGGACAAGATGGCAGAATTTATAATAACCTATTTTGCTCAAAAGCCAAATGTTTCCCTTTTAGTTTTGATAGTGGGCTCTTCCGGACATCAAAGGTTTTTAGGGTGTTTTACTTTGTATTGGGTGGTGCCACTTTGCGTCGTTCGGTTCGGTGAAAAAGTTTATCCATATATTTCCGTATTCTTCAGTGCGTTGTTCGGCTGGAGAAAAAGAATCAGAATTAGATTTTTAATATTTACCATTTTTGATATTGGTAATCTGAGACTTTAAGCTGTGTGACATTCAGAGATGATTTCTTGAAATGGCTAGCATTATGATAACCCATTATCGCGCTTCCAGAAGCACACGCACACACACATACACACATTCACTCATACAATAAATGGTAAATTTATAAACATAATAGATGAACAAATAGATATATATGTATAAATAAACAGCCAGACAAATAATCAAATCGGTAAGCAGGTCATCCCTTTTGGGGTAGGTAGGAAATACTGCCTAGGCAATTTCCAGTGGGTTTGTAATTTTGGAAGGTGTACTCGATTATTTATGTTGGCAACCCAATAAATTTTGCTTGAAATGAGATAGACGGTCCCCAGAATCGAGGTGTCTCCTTTTCGACAGTGACCACAATTTAGGCCGAAAAAGTTTTGGTTGTGAAGAGTAGTGACTCTATAAAACAATCGGCCCTCAAAATAAAGGTATCTTCGTCGATAAAAATATAGTTCAGTTATGCCGAAATGAATCAAGTGCCTTGACTTTCTATTGTTTCATTTTTTCTGTGAATAGGGGTTTTCATGTATTTTTTAGAAGATTTTGAAAGTATTGAAACACAACGGCCCTCGCTATTTGTTTAGACGTTTCTTCAAGAAACAATTTTATTTGTTGATTAGAGGACGAAAAACTGTCACAGGTTGACCATCTTCTCTAGCCAAGTCGACGTACATCACGTTGCTCTGTACAGCGTAGAGAGCTTTGTGATGTAGTTGACTTGGCTGGTGAAGATGCAGGTTGACGGGAAAATCACTAAAAATCGTTCTGCCAAATATATATATATGATCAATCGATATGGTACGTGTGGTAAACCCGACTGCTATGAAAACATGGTTGGTTATGACTGGAAGAAAGGGAGGAGACGATGTAACACATGGACGCATTTATCATGTGTTGATCAGAATAAGCCATCTGTTGACTGGATTCGTAACAATCACGTTCGTGTCTAGTTAAATGTAATAAATCAAAGGGTAATAAAACCGATATTCTGAATAATTAATAATATTATTTTATATTATTTTCATTGCAAATCAAATCAATGATTGAAAATCAGTCATGGTTGCGTCCAGTTAAATGTAAGAACTCAGTAAGAAAGAAAATCTATAGTCTGGATTATTATTAACAATATTTTAGTTTATTGAATCATTAAATAATCAAAATCTGACACAATTTCAGGTCTGAAATGCGCATTAGAGCCATGTGATTGTTGACAGTTTTTGCTTTGTTCAAACCTCTTATCTTCACCTCTGACGTTGAAAGATCATACGGGGAAATCATACGCGTCTAATCCCTCCCCGCCATTTAGGTGGTATGACTACTTGCAACCCCCCAACAGGGTTGTCTATGGAAGACGGTAGCGGCCACTCGCGTCCTCGCATAATCGCCCTGTATTTTGCTGACACGAGAAGTCGAGATTGCAAGGCGAGAAGTCGAGATATTTCCCGCCTAATCTGAAAAGGGCGAGAAATCGAGAACGCGAGAATCTGTCCAATTTCGCATGCTCGCTTTCTCGACTTCTCGCCTTTCTTGAAAAAGGCGAGAAAGCTAGAAGTCGCGAACGCGAGAATCCGTTCATTCTCTCATTCTCGACTTCTCACCTTCTTACCCTTTTCGAATACTCGCCTCGCTTTCTCAATTTCTCGCCTCACAATCTGGACTTTTCGCCTCGACTTCTCACCTTCTCGCCTTCTTCGAATACTCGCCTCGCGTTCTTGATTTCTCGCCTCACAATCTGGACTTCTCGCCTCGACTTCTCACCTTCTCGCCCTTTTCGAATACTCGCCTCGCGTTCTCGATTTCTCGCCTCACAATCTAGACTTCTCGACTCGACTTCTCGCCTCGCGTTCTCGACTTCCCGACTCCTCGTCTCAGCAAAATAGAGGGCGAATATGCATGCGAGAAGGCGAGTGGCCGCTACCGTCTTCCATATTTGTCTCCCATTATGTCATATTATACACGCCTGTCACCATTCACTTAGGAAATTAGAGGACGTTCATTTCCAGACGTTAAATTTTTAACTGCCGTATTTATTCATCAGATAGAGAGAAAATGATCCATGCAAAATAATAGGGGTCGTCATAATCGTAAACAAATATGACAACCGAATGTATGTATATCATGTATATCACACTGCCAAAAATACCCTACTTATTTAAGATAATGCACTAAAATTTTCTTGAAATAAGATAATTTTTACTCAAAATAAGTTAAATTTTAAGATTTTTTTTTCTTGTTGAAGTAAAAGTTGGAGTGGGGTAAGTATATTTTACTTAAACAAGAAAAATTTAAGAGTTTTTCTTAAAAAAATCTTGTTTTAAGAAAAAGTCTTAATTTTTTCTTGTTTAAGTAAAATATACTTACCCCACTCCAACTTTTACTTCAACAAGAAAAAAAAATCTAAAAATTTTCTTAAAATTTAACTTATTTTGAGTAAAAATTATCTTATTTCAAGAAAATTTTAGGGCATTATCTTAAATAAGTAGGGTATTTTTGGCAGTGCAACACTGAATACATAGGGAGATTTGACTCATTAAATCAAAATATACTATATAATTCTAAACACATATAATTCATGTGGAATATGTAATAAAACATGGATAAGCCATGCTCTCTTAAGAGCATATTAGCGATACAGATAAAGTGAACCTTTCCAACCCTATGCCCAGGAGGGGAGCTGAGAATCGGGGTGGGAGTGGAAATATTATTGGAGGTTCATTTATTAGCCATTTTTCAAGTTTCTTTTGTCGAAAGTGACTAAGAGTGAATTGAGGGATTCAGAAGCATAATTTTCCAAGCTCAGGAGCAATTTACCCTCCAACTGGTAAACTAAAAATGTCACCTTTTTGGTCAGTTCTATCACACTATCGAACTGCCAGTAATACACATGGTTCTGTTGTGTCTTTTAATTTTCATCTATTCCGAGGTGTCTGTACTTTTGTTGTGAAATTCAGCCTGATTTGAAAGAAAAATACAAAAATCACCATGTTGTAACCCCATAAGAGCAGGTAAATGAACGTCCTCTAGCCTACTCTCTTAACATAGCCCTGTACCGGAACCAAAACTTCGTTTCACAAAACCTAGATGTTATCAGCCAAAAAGTACTTATCAACATATACTAAGAAACTAAAAACTATTTAATTTTCAGATGTGAATGGGCGTGGTCATTTTGATTTCAAAACCACATTGCTGATTTGTTTTTCAAACAGATGACCGTTACAAATGTAGCGTTGTTTTTATAAAAAAGCTGAAGAGGGAGTTATTTAATGAGTTTACCGATTGTTTGTTTCGTTTCACTGAAATTTTAAAATTCGCTGCAGTTGATTAGTTCTATTTAATTCAAGCTGTTGCGATACAGAAGAACACTTCTGATAATCTGGAGCTTTGATAATCTCCGTCCGAAGGTTACATGGCTTAGTGAAGATCCACTGTGCGGAGAATGCCAGGGGCGTTTTTTTTTTTTTCGCCCTCGGTAGTGTCTGGGTTCGAACGACCTGTAGAAGGGGAGATATAATTATCCGCGTGACTTCTCGACTATTCATATCCCGCGAGATCCGCCTATCGTATTCTCACTATCACGACCGTGACTCTTTCCGCCACCTCTTCCAGCGAATTTCACAGAATTCCAGTAGAATCCTGTTGCATGCTTCTCGTTAAATATTGCACGAAAACAGTTGCGGAATGCAATCGATAGTTAAATTTTCATGATCTTAAATAATACACGAGATGACGAATATTCCTGTTTGGATTTTGCTATATGAGTGTGTTTTCAAGGAAAGTGACCAAGCATCTAGTTTCGGTTCTCACGGAAAGGAAATTCCCAGCGAATCGATACCACCTTTTCCGTCCAGCATGTTCGCCATTAATCTGATTTTTTTGATTTATCTAACTATCTTTTCAGGGTTAATAATAACTGAACAAATCAAAAGCGGATAGATATGATACGCTATTCCGGCGTATTCAAGTACTTTTTCCACGGAATTGGCCGTCCCAATTATTTCAATAAATTACCTAACAGTTCGACGCTTTTCTTTCCCAAGTGGTTATGCTTCCGTTAACCCTTACAACATGCCCCCCTCCCCCCCTCCACCAAACTTTCTGTGCTATCTCCGTAACGACAAAAAATGGAGAGCTGAAACTACTTGATTTTATAGTCTATCATGTTGTCGTCAATTTGAGCCTATTTGCATAACCCCTCGAGCATAGAATCATGGGTAAATTCAAGATGGCGGCCATGTGGGGTACCAGAAAAGTGATGTTTTTGTCATATTTCTTCGAAATTTCTGCTTTTCTGCGATGAAAAATGGGCAAGAACTATTTTATTTCACATCACATTAATATTTACTAATATATCATGCAGTTTTTGCGGAGAAATTTCATAAATAAAATCGAAAAATCTGACCGAAAAATCGACTAAAAAATGAAAATGATTGGGGGAGGGAGGCGGGGCAAAGCCTGGACAGCCCCCAGGCCTCCCCAAAAGCCCAGGCCAGATAGGGTTAATATGGCATTTGCAGTTATATCTCCGCGGTGGCCTAAAGTTTAGAGCGTCGGACACGTAAGCGGTAGGTACCGAGTTCAGTCCCAGGAACTTGTCGCTTCCTCGTTTTCGCTCAGCATCAAGATGATAGAACAAAGGCAGGGTTCGCTCGGTGTCAGTATAATGTGACTACGAAATAGGTGTCATGTCTGCCTGACATGATATTTCAGTGGACAGCACTACACGCTTAAAAGTAAAGTATTTGAAACTTACTCGTAAAGTGTTTAAATAACCCTTTAAGTGTGTCCACAGGGACAACACTAAAGAGCAGTCCCTGTGGACACACTTAAAGGGTTATTTAAACACTTTACGAGTAAGTTTCAATACTTTACTTTTAAGCGTGTATAAAATGGCAGTATTAGATATGATCTGTTATAAGTAGGTAAACCCGCCCCGCCCCTCCCCTCCCTTCCCCGTCGTGATATAGCTGAAAAAGATGTTGAAAGCGACCTTAAACCCTATTCCCTCAGTCGCTCACTCATTCCCAAAATAGATGAATTACTTCTTCTGTAGTTTCCTTGCAAAACTTACATGTTTACTGACACTAGCATCTAATATATTGGCACTAATATTCGTTGTTAATATCCCATTGATAATTTTATAATTTAGGCACTTGTATTTTTCCTCTCTACAGTTCTCTTGGAGAAGATTGATAGTTTGCCAGTCTCTACTGCTGTAAATTTTACCAAAAATGTCTCCCATTTTAAATTAGCATTTCGTTTGTGAAAGGTTGGCGGTAATAGTATGTCATAGTAAATTCCACAGCCTTTGGTTTCCTTTTGGAGTTCGAAAATGAGTGGTGGTAAGAGTGGGGCTGCCTTCTGGGTTTTTTCTAATGTATTTATACCCATTTTTGTCGCTGCCTTTTTTATTGTCTGGCAAACTCCCATATATTCCAAATAGTTAATATTAATACTAGATGGCACTCCAGCTTAGGGCAGCATGGTCTATACCATGCCATGTTTGTCTGGCACAGGAGGTAAATTAAAATGCCAAACAAATTAGGCTCTCTGGTGATCCATTGTGATAATTTTCAAAATTTAAAATTCAATTTTTTTTGTAGTTTTGATTAGGTTTTTGTTAGGGTTAGGGTTTTGCTAGGGTATGTTTGTTTGGGTCATTGTCGCCGTGTGACCGATGAGGTTAGGTGCGACGTTAAACTCCAACCAACCAACCTTAATACTTGATATTCTGTTAATAAACGCTCCCCATCTGACATGTCGCTGAATTAATCAGCGACAAGTCAGAGGGGGGTTGGGGGGTTAAGATCTGGTTTTAATCGGATTGAACCATTAATTGATAAAAAGGAGGTGTTCGCTTTAGATGGATATTTTTCCCTTCAAAGTCGCTCTCTGCTGCTCTATTGTCTCGCTCCGAGCCGGCCGGTAAATTGTGACGTAATGCTCAGGTATTCCCCAACTCTTTGTCAGACAGGCGAGGCCAGTCAAATGGGAAATTCTGGTTCATATTCTCGTACGGTTACCATTGGCACATATTGGCACATGCATAATCAATTGGGAAAGCAAGCGTCACCACTTGTTGAGGGTCATTTCCTTAATAAAGGCCTTGATATAAGACAAGGTTAACCTTATAACTTTTCAATTCATAGTTACAACTTTCCGCTGCCCTAAGACGAAATTATATATGTGTAACAATTAATTTTTTGCTCTGCTGGATCGTCAGAATATTCAAATACTGACTGTGTGTGGAGTTGTTTGTATGCAATTCTATTGACGAATTATAATAAAATAAGGGATTATGTGCGTTAGGGGTTCGCTGTCTTTATTTCTCTTTAAAGTCCAAAATGATGAATATGGGAGAAAAAGGAAAAAATGAAGAAGAAAAATTTCGGGGATTTGGGGATTCGAACCAAAATGTTGGTTTTCTTTTAATCTGTAGTCAGACACTGTAACCATTCGGCCAAGCAGCTGTTACAGTTATCAAAATGAGGAATCATGTGCCGAATGGCGGTGAACTACACCCTTTCAGAGCATTACAAGCGTTTTGGCATATTTCAATATCATGAAAATATGACACCTTTAACCAAAACGATTCTTCAGTATCATTTTGGATCAAACCCACCGCATTTCGATATGTAAGACTCGTTTTGGTTAAAGGTGTCATATTTTATATATGAATGGAATTCCCTTCAAGAATATCGCCAAAAATTGCAAAAACAAACAAATGCTTATTTTCTAATACTCGTAATATGTTTTTGACACATCTCTTCTCGGTGAAAACTGAGAATATGAAAATTCAGTATTTTCTCTCTCAAGCTAATAACTTTTAAAGTAAACGAGAGGAAATTATATTTTCGGTTTATAAACGCAACACACTAAGGAAAAAAATACGGTCAAACGGAACACCTCCTTTGCCAGGCCCATCCAATAGAATATCTGCAAATCGCACAACGCCTTTATTCCAGTACTTATAATAAAACGGTCTTCCATTTCTAGCAAATTTCTCATTCAGTCATATTAATTCACTAGAAAAAATATCCGAGTTACTATGGACATATTTGTATTGAAAATCCGCATATGCTGATAGTACATCTTTCCAAAGTCATTATCCAAGAAAGAGATTACAATATCGTTAATACTGTAGTCTGTATGGCCAGTCTGTATAATATTTTTATTTCCTGGAATGCATGTATGTAATATTTAATTCCATTGCGGATTGCTGGTTCACAGTCGTCTAAGCCATGAAAGTGTTTATGCTTGCATTGTGCAATAAATATCAGGTACGTTCCCCCCTCTCCCGCCCCTAACTTTGCTGTGTGTTTCGCAAACTTGCGCGATTTTGTCAGGTTTTGAGTCCCATTTTAATGAAAATATGTTCTTTCCCGACCATTGCTGTCGGCGATAAGATGAGAGTCAAGCCTTGAACTACTCGAGTAATATGAAAAAGTGAAATTTTCAGATTGTCCGCCACTTTGCATTATACCATCATATTTTAAGCCGATAATTATGCAAACAGATTCAGAATGTGATGTGAGATCCCTTGGTGTTCAAAATTTGCATGGTGAGCTTAGAATAATACCTATTATATGAACAACCGGAACGAGCACGATTTATGGATTAGCCCAATTGAGCGCCATTTTGAACTAAAGCATGACGGTTATACAAAAGAATTATGAAAATTGGCTCTAAAGCCCAGGATATTATTCCAAAATTCCGGAAAGTCTGGCCTTTTGATTTTCAACCATTCTGGTGATACTGCGAAAAATTCAAATGGGTGCTAAAGACATATGGCCCTACACTACTTGTCTTAAACTGCACCCCGTAGATCTAATTTAGATTGGATACCCATTTTTTAACGAAGAACGACATACAAACAGTTTTAAAATGTTAAGGCACATGTATCTTTTGAAATACTTTAAATCTTATTTGACTTCGAAATGACCTCATGATGACATCAGAATGACCTCAAATTGCCAAAGTTGACTTGATATCCACCCTTACCTAGAACCATACTACATACAAAAGTAATTAACAAACAGCATAACATATGCGGAAAAAATCCCTCAATTTTGATCTCACTTGACTCATAAACTGACCCTAAAATGACCCCAGTTCCAATAACTAACGTGCTAGTCGTACTTGCGTTATAGCTCTACACTACATAGTTGAAGCGATATGTAAGAGATGGGAAAACTTGACGTCTTGTGAATAAAATGCAACCATATGATTTTACAGGAAAGCTTCCCTCGGCATCTCACATTCGGACCCGAGAATACGGTGAATTCTCGGACGTAGCCTTTTTATGTCAGCCGCGCTTTTATTGCAGCTTTTCATGTGGAGGCTATGCAGTTTTTACACGGTCCATAGCACCGGCTTAAACGAAATTAGATAGCCCGGCGGCTTAAATTTCTCACCAAAATAATAAACCTGCATATATTTGCCGAATGATATGTACAGCTCTCAATTTTTTGTCGTTCCGGATATACATGTAGCGCAGAACGTTTGGTGGGGTGAGGGGGTGTCAGTTTGGCCCCCACTAAAATATTTTTTTCTTGCAGGTCGGCATCAAAAAGGAACAGAAACCCGAAATTTTATCTGGTGTTGTTGTGAATCCTGTGGGGAACAAAATGAGACTATTTGCATAAGCCTTAGTGCAAGGGATCATGAGAAAATCTATGATGGCTGACATAAGTGGTTCTCAAAATGTAGTTGTTTTGGTCCTACCAATTCATTGTTCTCAGTTTTATTTCCTAAATATCATACACGTATTTTAGGTCCCTAAATCTATTTTTCCCTATTATATTCATCATTCTTGAATCAGAAAACAATCGGTATTATCAAAAGCGAAATTGGATCGAGAAATAGACTGAAAATGGCTTTTGGGAAAATGACGTCACTATGACGTCATTTGGGCAGCCGTCTTGTCATCTAAAGATATTCTTAAGAAGATTGGCCAAGCATTGTAGCAAATTTCAGCATCACAGCCCCAGGGAGAACGAGAATATTGAGGATGAAAGTAAAGGGGTCGATTCGGCCATTCTTGGAAGCTCCCTCATGGAATTTTGAGAAAGCTTCACATGTGAGTTTGTTCATTATAGTTCAAAATATAACGGTGCCAGATTTCATGTATTTAACAAAAAATGCTCAAATCACCCGGTACCTATCTGCCTGACAGCAAATCATCAAACACGCTCAATGGTAGCCATGGTAACAATGACGCATTTTTCTCTTTATGTATGAGAGAATTCGCCGAATGTCTCAACTTAATAGGGAACATCGAGCTGAGTACGATAGTGACAGAGAAGTACAACATTAGGTTCACAGTGGAGTCATCTGCGCAAATTCAGTGAAATCAATTATCGACAGAGATTTATATTCCGGTGCACGTTTGTCCGTTATCAGTACAGCGATCTGTAACAACTTTTCCCTCATAGATATGTTGATAGCCGATCCATATGTCGATATCCGACTAGCCTTTTTTTTATAGGAAACATCACCCACGTCGACATCAAAGTTAATTTGTGTTCAGCGAGCTTGATGTTTATTCTTCAACATGCGTATAGCGAGGCAATTTCTACCGAGAACACATGGTACCATCAGCGAGAGGTACTTTTCTCTAACAATGAAACTATCATGCGCTCAGAGAACAAGTTTTACTCCAACAGCAACCGTGCCCCTACCCTTTGACCCAACAACAAAACGGGCAATACAGTGTGCTCATATACATGTATTCAACCTGTAACCATCTTGGTCGTCTATACGCGGTAAGACTGACCCTGGGATCGTGTTTATCCAGTCTCGGCCTACTTTCGGCAACTGCAAGAGGGAATTTCCTTAAATCAATACCTCGTGACTTCGTCAGCCAATAAAGTCTACCGACGTAACCCCAACGTAACCCGCCATTTTTGAGTCATGTGCTGCCCTACTTGTTCAAAATTACAGCTCTACAACGCCTCTTGGGTGATACGAAAGTTATTCATACCTATATTTTTTGTAAGCCCAGGCAATGTCTGTTTCCGAAGTGGTATGGAAAGCTGTAATTTATCAGATTTCTCCAGTCTTTTCTTCGCCGGATGAAGGCCGAACAGAAACCAAACAGATTCGATTCGCAAGCCATCTTATGGATGGCGAAGTTTACGCAAATGCTCATATAGTGTATTCGTCTCTACTGACAACAGACGAAATAGTAATATAGTGAGAGAGATTTCCTCTCAACGATTCATGGGTAATTTCAAAGGAAAACAAATGATATAATTAAGTATGTAATATTCCTCCCAGTGCGAAAGCATGATACATGTAGGTATAGTAAAGGGTTATCCAGTGAGAAAAGCGATACCATCAAGGAGAGAGGTTTTCTCTCATCGATAAAATATAATCCCCAAAACGAAATAATCTGTTTTCTCTCTTAGTGAGTATTTTCTCACACTGAGCAAACTGAATTTACCCCTGTAGGGAACGCAAAAGTCCGATTGTGGAAATTGGTTTCTCTCCCGTAAGATAATTGCACCTGGTGAATTAATTTCTATCAAAAACTGAAGGCGCCAATAGCGAGGTTTTAATCTCTCTCGCCGTGAAAAGAGTATAGAGCAAAGTGAATTAATCTCTACTGAGAACAAATGGTACAATTATAGAGAGATTATTTTATCACCGTACAAACACAATTCTGTTAATATATTACGCACATAGTGAAGCGGTTTCTTACAGACAAAATGTCTGCCGTATCGCTTAGTAACATTTGCTAGATCATGTGGTATATGTGACGATTTTAATCAAGGTCACAAAACATTATGGCAGAAATTTATAAAACAGAGCAGTACCACCAAGCGCCTACACTCAAATTTCTCAGATTCGGCGATCGCGTACTGGTAGCAAAATACGAGCGTACAAGATCTATGGCGTTACGTTTCGTAATTCCGCTTAACCCGGGGCTAGGGATCATATGAACCCATGTACTTCGATATCATCATGGTGCTCATATGCAGCTACAATCAGAGCGTGACTGAGATACATCATTCTCTAGATGACAATTTTTCTGCCAATATCCTAGAATACTGATCAGCGATATGGATTTCATAATTTTGGAAAATCATAATATCTTGCCGTTGTGGTGGCTGAGAATGTCCGCTGGATAAGAGTGTCCGGTCTCTATCTTCTAACCCAGCTGGGACGCTTCTCTCCACATTGGAGACAAGTGCCCGTCCTTGGTTGCAATAGAAAAGCATATTAAATGGGACACTAATCACTAGGACATTTACCGCTTCTCTCTTGCTTCTTGCAACTAGCCTATGTGTAAGTAGTATACAAAGCGTCAATTGATAGAATAGCGCCTCACTGCGCATGCGCAGAACTTGTTTTGACGTCACAAGTGGCGCTGTGCGCATGCGTGTGAGGTGTGGTGGATGGTGGTGGGTGATGGGTGCAAGATGGCCGCCTGTGGTGGATGGTGGTGGGTGATGGGTGCAAGATGGCCGCCTGTGGTGGATGGTGGTGGGTGATGGGTGCAAGATGGCGGATTGTGGTGGATGGTGGTGGGTGATGGGTGCAAGATGGCCGCCTGTGGTGGATGGTGGTGGGTGATGGGTGCAAGATGGCCGCCTGTGGTGGATGGTGGTGGGTGATGGGTGCAAGATGGCCGCCTGTGGTGGATGGTGGTGGGTGATGGGTGCAAGATGGCCGCCTGTGGTTGGCGGATTGTAGAAAAACGTATAAAAGGAGTCGATTTTTAGGGGAGGGGTGTATTCAATCTGACTTACCTGATCCGCCTGCCAGCCTTGCCTGTCTGTTTGCTTGCCTATCCGCTTGTATGAGACGAAAAGCATGAGACGTGGAGAAGATTTTCCTTGGGACCCAGCAGCACCTCCGGTTGAAGTCTTGCCTGAAGACGAGCGTGTCAGGGACATTTATCAACGTCACTGGGCTACCATACGCCATTGTTTTCACCGTGACCGTCGTCTATTGGACTTGTATAACTTTCGGCTGCAGGACCTCACGTATCTGTCTACCTATGCCGAGAACATTTTCGCAGATCAGGTGACAGCGTTCAAGTTGAATATGACATTCGGGTACATTTTACGGCACAAGGCGACGGATCAGGTGCGGTATTATTATCCCAGCAATAATACCTATGTGTTTGATCAGCCGTTCACGGTGACGGATGCGATTTCTCTGGAGCCACTCATCGACCAATTGACTACGTTGGATCCATTGGAATGGGCCCGGTTGCAACGCCCCAATACCCAATGGTTTGTGGAAATGGTGACCAACGTCACATTTTTCGTCACGAAAATGAGAGATCATCCTATCGGTGCTCCTGTACTACTACATTAGCCTGCGCGGAGTATTATACAATCGGATAGCGGTTGTCGTGAAAAAAAACAACAAGTTTAGTAATGTTTATATAGTTTATTACCCCAATGTTACATCATACCCAGGCTGGGGGGTTTTTAGCACACTCTACCCCAAGTCGAGGATCGAGACTGGTGTACTGGTGTACCACTGAGCCGCATTGCGCGCGCGTATGAAGACCCTTATACATACCCAATGCAGGCGCAGACGCGAAGTGCCCGGACGATAGACACGGACGTCACCGATCCGAAAAGACACGGACTTTACCGAAGATACACGGACTTTAACGAAAAGACACGGACGTACACGAAAAGACGCGAAGGTGAACGCCATTGTGGGAAACCCCCCACAGACAGGTCAGTACATGCATTTCTATGATGTTCACGCATAATAAAAAGGATTGATCTGTAATCTGTGTTGTTGTTGTTGTTGTTGTTGTTGTTGTTGTTGCTCCCTTCTTTGGACTAACCCATCAGAATAGTACGTATCACGGACTACACCCGTAGAGCTACATCTGGTCTATAAAACACGTCCCTCTGGATCCCACACCTTCATTTCTACAGAGCCATGGCGGAGATCCAGCCCCATGCGACTCGCATTTTACAGTATGCCACCGTGGTGAATTCATTCACGGGTTACCGAGCAGTGGTCCGGTCCATGTTTGCAGATGGCGATGACAACGAGGGACGACGCCAGATCCTGAACGAGTTCACAGAAGCGGTCCTCCACAGAGTGCACTCGATGGAGAGGCGTGCCATCACTCACCACTACTGGACTATGACAGCCATCCTTGATGCTCGCGCTATGGACCAGGAGCGCTCACGCCGGAACCAGCGCCGGCTGGTTGGCCTCATACTAGTCTGTGCCCTATTCACCCTGGCGCTGTGGTATTGACACTATAAATACGAGGGTCAGACAGAGTGTGTGTCATTCACCGTTCGACATTTGGACCAAGCATGTCACCCGTCCTACGAGCCATCCTGCCTCTTACACCCTACCAGGTGGGGTTATACGTGTATGAAGATAAAGCCACCCTGGTGGAAGACTGTGGAGCTATTTGCTGGGCGCGCGCTGAGACTCTATCGAATACGGTGACACTACAGCGTGATGGCTGGACTAAATTTAAACGGGTGTTGAGCGGTGAGTTGGACGGACACCTCATCCACATGGACAATGCCATCTACGTATACCGTACCGCCCTCTTCCCACGCCTGGGCCGCTACCAAGATCCTACGCGAAGTTTCATCCTAACTCCCTCTCTGTGGTCAGCCTTGGAGAAAGTAGTGCCTATTGTGGACCAGCAGTTTACACCGGACGAACGATCACCAGACGAATTGGCGTGGGCTCGTACCCTGAGAGAAGCGGCGGCTGAACCCCATGAACAACTACATGAACCCGACGACGACGATGCCATTGATTACCCGGCTAGACTCAGTCAGCCCAGTGACATGACCACCTGATCCTTTTGATCTCACGGGGTTGTCCCTATAAATACGAGAAACAGTCAACTCTGGTACCATTCACGTACTGACCATGGCGGAGCATATGATACTGGCGTATTTCAGGTTGACCCCCGAGGTTTTCATGCACGTGTATGCGGATAAAGTCGATATCATGGAGGAAGTGGTGGGAGACACGGACCCTACACAACCGTGCCCGGCTCACATTCGTCTGTCCCGAGAGGGCTGGACCAAATTCAAACGGGTGTTGTCTGGTGAACTGGACGGCGACCTCATTCACTTGTGTCACGATGTGTACATCCGACGCGGCCCTTTCTTTGCTCAATTGGCTCGGCTAGATGGGGGTACAGTGCATTTTACCCATCACCCTGATCTATGGTCTGCATTGGAAGATGCCGTGGTAGATGTGGATGAAGTGCTTATCAAGCGGTCATCAGACGAGTTGGACTGGTCATTGACCATGGCCACTGTGGAAGTCCACGAAGAAAATCAGAAAGAAACTCCGGCCCAAGATATACCCGTTATAAATAAACGATAGAGCCAGGGTGCATCATCATTGTGTCACCATGAAGCGCTGGGAGAACGTGTTGGATAACTTATACTACAGTCCCGACAGTCCGGCGGCCTATAGTGCCTTGTCGGCTCTCTATCGAGCGGCCAAACTCCAGGGGATACAACGTGCCCAAGTCCGAGATTGGTTAAGAAGACAAGACACCTATACCTTACATCGATCTGTCCGTCGCCATTTTCTACGGAACCGGTCATCGTGGGAGGAATAGATGCCCAGTGGCAAGCGGATTTGGTGGATATGAGCGCCTTTGCCAAACACAACGATGGGAATCGGTATATCTTGACGTGCATCGATATCCTATCCAAGTATGCGTGGGTGGTACCCATCCGGACGAAAACGGGGGCGAATCTCATAGCGGCGTTGAAAGACATCTTCAAGACCGGGCGCAAACCTTTGTATTTGCAAACCGACGAAGGCACGGAATTCCTCAACAGACCGTTCCAAGCCTTTCTCAAGAAACAGAAGGTGTGTTTCTTCCATACGTACAACGAGACCAAGGCTTCCGTGGTGGAGAGGTTCAACAGGACATTCAAAGGCCGCATGTATAAATATTTCACCTATAAGAATACAAGGCGGTACATCGATGTTCTCCCGAAACTGGTGAGGGGTTACAATCGAGTCTATCACCGGAGTATAGAGAGAGCCCCCATTACCGTGACCCAACGCAATGAAGCCCAAGTCCGGCGTGTCTTGTACCCCAGGCCATCGCAGCGAACGACGAAGGCGGTGTACAAGGTCGGGGACCCTGTACGGATCCGTAAAGTCAAGGGCAAGTTCGAGAAAAGTTACTTGCCCAA
This sequence comes from Hanleya hanleyi, assembly GCA_036873755.1. Taxonomy (NCBI): domain Eukaryota; kingdom Metazoa; phylum Mollusca; class Polyplacophora; order Lepidopleurida; family Hanleyidae; genus Hanleya; species Hanleya hanleyi. The sequence continues at coordinate 1,835 of JAVTVY010054602.1, read as the reverse complement.
CTGGAGCGATGAGCACTTCCTGATTAAACGGCGCCTAACCCGACAGCGGCGAGTCTATGAACTGGAAGATCTCCAAGGGGAAACGTTGCTGGGGACGTTTTACGACACGGAATTACAGCCTGTTGTAAAAACACAGCAAGACTACTACACGGTGGAGCAGATTTTGAAAACGGAACATCGACGTGGCAAACTGTTTCATTTCGTGAAATGGCAAGGTTGGCCCAGTTCCTTCAATTCCTGGGTCGCGGCCAACCAGGTGAAACGACTATAAAGCCAGACACCACTGCCGTCCTCCTTCATTCCACGTCCGACCACAGTGCTATGGACCAACAGCAGCTGCCTCTGAAGATAGCGTCTCCCAAAACGCGCAAAGCACAAGTGGGCTTTGGGGTGCTATTGCTAACCCTGCTGAGTGTGTTGTACGCAGGTGTGTTTTACGACGTAACCTATGTTAGCACGTTACTTAACCAACTGAGAACACCAGGCACCAGCGAAACCGGTCTACAGAGAGCACCAGTCGTATCCAGCCCAGTCACCACCACCACACCCCGTGTACAAGCCACAACGAGTGTAAGCTCCACACCTACACGAAGTACATCCACTACGTCTGAACACCCACCGGATTTCATCCCTCACAGTGAACCGACAACGACGACGACCCACGTTGTACCCATCACCACCATCATCATCCCTGAACGTGAACAGACAACGACGACCGACGTCGTGCCCACCACCACTCCAGTTCACTCGTACCAAATTTACAAGAGCGGGTTACCACGACAGCGGATACACCTCGAACCATGGACCCTCGGTGGCAGCATCCCTTCACCTGCGTCATCGCAGGACCGACGGGCTCCGGCAAAACGCACTTCGTCAGGAAGCTCCTTCAAGACGCCGACAGCATGATCACTCCACCCATTGCCAGAGTCGTGTGGTGTTACGGAGAATGGCAGGAAGCGTATGCAGCAATGCCCCACATCACGTTCGTGGAAGGCCCACCCAACCTGGCCGATTTGGAACCCGACACCTTGGTGGTTCTGGATGATCTCATGGCGGAGACGGATGCACGGGTCACCCAACTCTTACCAAAGGCAGCCATCATCGACGGCTCAGCATCATCTACATTGTGCAGAATCTGTTCAGTAAAAACAAAGAACATCGGAATATCAGCTTAAATGCCCACTACCTGGTGGTCTTCAAAAACCTGAGAGATACCACTCAACTGCTGCACCTGGCGAGACAGATGTATCCCGGCCGCACACCGTTTGCGTTGGAAGCCTTCAAAGATGCCACAACCCCTCAGCACGGGTATATGCTCTTCGACCTCAAGCAAGCCACCCCCGACCACCTTCGACTACGGACCGACATCTTTCCCGGAGAGGCCCACCACGTGTACATGCAAAAATAATGTAAACACATCCACAGTGGCGCCCCCAGCTGGGGTGTGTGTGTGTTTTGATGATGGGGAATAATAAAAAGAATGAATACCACAGCAGGGTTGTGTTCTCTCAAGTAGATAAAAAGAGCAGCGTTGTGGGTTCTAGCATTAGTTGTACAGGATGTCTGCGCGAGTACGGAAGCACGCTCCCACGCTCCGTGTATTGAAGACGGCCCCACCCGAGTTAGTCCGAACCATTGTACGTGGTGCGGACCCTGACCTTGTACGCTGTCTGTGCGAGATCGGGTACAACCTGTTAAAAGGCAACGTACCACTGACTCCGGCTCAGAAGACCAAGTTGGCCAAGCATAAGACAGGTCTCCGAACCCTAGTCCACAAGCGGGTCCCTCAAACACAAAAGAAAAAAGGTGTTACAGAAAGGCGGCTTTCTCGGGGC
>JAVTVY010054601.1:0-28751 GCA_036873755.1 Hanleya hanleyi | reverse complement strand
ATCTCAATGCAAAATTTCATTATAAAGCCATTTTTTCGGAATTGTGCCGTGGATGAGTATATTTTGGTCTACATGTACAGGGTCAAATACTTCCTGTGTGGTCCCCACCGTCGAATATGATAGCCTGGACATAACATCTCCAAACAACTAATTCTGACTACAGATAAAAGCAGGGTCCCACCGCTCGGATCTCACATTTTATAGACCGTTTGTTTTATCATGGTGTGACTTCAATAACAGATCACTGGAAACATGATTTGGAATCTACAGGTTGTTTACATTTACTGACGCCAATGAGAAAATGACTTTTTATGAAGCGAAGTCACACGGAATAAACTCCCGCGTTACTGACCTTGCCGTTATGCCCACATTGTTAGTGGATCAGCAAGGTTATGTAAGATCCAAAAAAACGGAAAATATCTGCAGCGATAAACTGTCTCAGCAACATAGAACTCTAATATTTCTTCAATCAATTTTGTCTTTGACTGCAGGGATTGCAACTGAGAATTATTGACAGTTATGTGGGAGCATAGATTCCCATCTCCTTTAACAAATCACCATTCTGTAGACCAAGCCAATACTGGCAAACAGTACGGTTTGCTGTTTTTCAACTCACTAGTTTATAGCCTAGTTAGACAAATCCTGAAAAATGTCAAAATATACCAAGACAATCAGCCAAGAGACAAAGGGACAATGAACCAAGGCCCATAAGGGTTTTCGGGTTAATTGATATAAGACAATATGCACGAGACAACACAATTTTTCACACACCTGTTTGTTGAAAGAATTATTATCACTCTATGAGCCGTACAGCTAACACTGGCATGAGTAGCATTGCCCCATAAACACAGTTAAAATATTTAACCTGATAACAGTGGCAATCGGACGCTCAGTTGTGAATCAATATTCAAGCGTCTAGTCCGTCATTCATTATCAAACAGTCGTCCATATGAGGATTTCCGCGTCCATAATCTAAAGATCTAATTCAAATAACAACATTAGCACCAACTTTAAAAAATAATCATAGTGTGCATAAAGATATACCTGTTTCCTGGAAGAGAGAAGCGGTCAACAGTTCCAATGATGCCGGTAAGACTTCATCATCTTCCAAAAATATACATACGTATCGCTGATCGGTATTCTTAATCCACAAAATTCCTAAGCCAAATCAAACTACAGGCGTCATCTTCGACATGCAGTATCCATCCGTCGTCAACAACGGAATTTCCACGTTAATCGGAGCGATATGCAAGAGATGGGAAAAATTAACGACGTCTGGCGACTAAAAAGCACCCATATGACTGCAGAAAGTAATTGTCGACACCTAATATTCAGACCCGAGAATACGTTGGATTCTCGGACGTAGCATTAGTATCTCAGCCGCGCTTTTATTGTAGCTGTTCATGTGGAGGCTATGAAGTACCCACACGGCCCGTAGCACCGACTTAAGCGGCATCAGATACGCTAGCTCGGGAGCTGTGATGACAGATCAGCTCAAACAACTCATCTGATGTTAACGGAAGAGCAGCATGGATATCTGATGAAATAATCTCAGATAACCTGGCAAAGGCAAGAAACCTAGAAAAACCAGCCTGTAATGTCCGACGTCGTACGGCTTAAATTTCTCACCGAAACGATAAACCTACATATATTTGTCGAGTGACATGTACAGAGGGCGGGCCTCTGTAGAATTATTACTACCAGAATCCTAATAGCCGATATAACTTTTTTCGCTCAATTTGTAGATTTCGTAAAAATGCCCTTGATTTGGAAATCCTGGGCACGCCTGGAAGACAAATCGCGGTTAGAATCATTCAAAATATTTCTACACGTATCACATTTTTTGCGAGTTTGAAGCCGAAATGACCAAGTTAATTGTATGAACAGCGTGCAGCAAGTTTCGATGTCCACATCATTCCAAATTGGATTTTCTCCAAGTGGGCTGTCCATCTGATTGGGAAACCATTCGTTGTCACGGAATGATATGTATTTCACAGGTTATTCCCAGATAGATTGAGTGAAGGTATTTGGGGACAATTCCTGTAAGTTCGATCAAACCCTGAAACAGTTTGGATCATACGTAATATCGTTTAAAACGGATATTAAGGGAATGTTTATATCTGCAACATCATTATTCTAATGTGGACCGTGGTGGTCGCTTACCATCCAGGATTATGCTGTTGATCGCCTCGAGATATCAGATTTTACTATCCCAAATTTCCCTTCGGCGAGAGCATTTTCATTATCCAGCGATTTGTGTTTTGCTCCCCAATGGAGATATATTCCAGCATCTTGGAATTGATTCTGGGTGACTTTTTCATCTTTAGAGCAAACCACGGGACGTTTTATCGCGGCCACACAAAATGTAATAATGAAATATTAGATAGGCAAACTTGAGGGAATCAATAGTAATCAGCTTTCTTTCCTCTGACACCAGAATGATTTAAACCCCAATCTTGTTTAATCTATTTTGAAAAACAAAATTATCGTTACCGCATGATAGACGGTAGCTGTGTGCCAAAAACTCAGATATGCTTCTCAAAGAATCTAAAAGATACGGGCTATTAACTTTTTAGACATTACCTTCTTTATCCATTTCAAGTGTTTCTCACGTTATCGCTAAACACATTACAGGCACAAAACACTAGGCGCCCTATTCAGAAGACTTTTTTTTTACTAATGTCATGCTTAAGTCACTGTTGTACGAAATGATACTTGCTCAACATGTCAAATGTTACAATATGCATTGAGCCCTACACTTGTAGCTGCGCACCACACGCAAATAGTATATTGTGCTATACGGACGAAGGGTATACCATGTCGTAAAGGTATATAATATCCATGTATGAAATATATTACTTCTACTGAGGTTCACTTTAAAATATCTACAAAGTATGGTGATAGCTGTTGTTCATGTTCTGCTGCTGATGGTCGTGTTGTCATGTAGTTCTACTGTGTTGTGTAGTGGTGTCGATGTTGATGATTATATTGGTGTTGCCTGATAGTACTAGTGGTGTAATATTTGCTGTGGACGTTGTTTTAGGGAATGATTGTTTTGTTGGCAATGTAGTAATGTATTTTGGTGTTTAGTAAGTAGGTAAGTTGTTTATTCTCATCATCTTTAATAGCTGGTGGCAATGATGTGCCGTACGGTGTGGCATGTAGTAGTGACGACCTATCTGTGCTTATGTGAGAAAGTTGTGTCAATCTTTGTGGGATGCTATGGATAATAACAAATTTCACGAGTTCAAAAAAAAACTGTAGGCTATACTCATCTGAACAGCCAGAAATGTTTCCCTCAAGCCATGATTAGACGATGTAGAATCGGCTATACATGATTAACTCACGAGCATTTGCTGAAAAACGGGCCAGTCCCAAGGTGTATTCCATTCCACGAAGATCTCACGGTGAAACATATTATTCTTATCGACTGTATAGATTTTAAGATTGTAAGAGATTTTTATCGAGCAGCTACTTTAGAAGATTTTTTTAGTCGAGTAAAAGAAGATTGTATTTTAGATTATTTGAGAGAGATCGGGTTGTTGTATAAATTTTAATGTATTTTCATGTTTTTAATGCATTAGTTTACTGATAGCAAAATACGAGCGTAGCGTGCAAGATCTATGGCGTTACGTTTCGTAACTTGTGGCTAATTTCGCTTAACCCGGGGCTAGGGGCCGTATGAACGCATGTACTTCGAGATCCTCATGGTACTCATGAACAGTCACAATCAAAGCGTGACTGAGATACATCATTTAGATGACAACTTTACAACGATTATTATGGATTAAGAATATTGATCAGCGATACGGATTTGATATGTTTGGAACATCATGATGTCTTACCGGCATCATTGAAAACTGTTGACCGCTTCTCTCTTTTTGTCTTTTTGAATTTGGTGCTAATACTGTTACATGGAAAATGGAATAGGTTTTTGGATTATGTACGCGGATATTCTCTAATGGACGACGGCTGGATTATGAATGACGGACTAGACGCTTGTAATTATATCTGTACTATCAAAAAAGCCGGGCTGAAATATCCGTCTATCTGTCTGTCTGTTTGTCGGTCACAGATAGCGTCAATTGACGCCCTTGCGCGTGGTTTAGAGCCACCGTGGTACCCATATACAACACCTACATGACGGTACCCTGTAAGCGTCACATTCGACGTTCATTAGCTAGCCATCGTCCAAATTGTTTTCTCTATGTTCTAAGTATATAAATGCGACTGACCATATTGAACCATTGGATAGTGTACATGTACAGAGGCTGTACGTAGTATATACATATTAGCATAATACTAAACATCGGATCCAACATTCAGTTGCTAGCCCTTGTCCATAAATAAGTCCTATGTCTATCTTCCTGAATATCGTGTTTGTCTATTAATAAGTCGCATAGCGCAATGTAAGATATAGCCTGCATGGAAAAGCTCTTGATGGATATTTGGGCTACGTTACCAACTGCTAGCGAAGCGCTTTCGGTTGCCAATTCTCGCTAATAGCGTCCGTTGACACCCTTGCATGTGGTTCAGAGCCATCGAATGTGGTAGTCGTGTACTGCGGGACAATACCTAAATGATGGTACCGTTAGTTCCGCGACCCAACACTAGGGGGAGAATAGGTAACTGCCATCTGAATAATCAAGTATTTTGCTATATTTTTCGAAGGATTAAAGCTAGGGTCTCCAAATTCATATTACATATGCAACTGATGATTGACCGGAAGTCTATCCCTGTTAACTGACCTTGACCTATTTTTTCAAGGTCGTATACTGTTTATTATGATTTAACATGAAGTTAATACTATGTATACAACTGGCGATGGTCCAAAGGTGTGCTGAAGATGATTGACCTTGACCTATTTTATCCAGGTCAGATTCTATTTAGTACGATATTTCATGAAGGATTATATCTACATTGTCCAAATTTATACCACATATGCCTGGACCTGAATTTTATTGAATACCACTGACCTTGACCTATTTAATAAAGGTCGAATCCTATAGGTCGAGTCTAAGTTCTCCATATTCATGTTTCATATGCAATTAGGTTAGAATAGACCAGAAAATTGTTCTTGATGACTGACTTTGACCTATATATCCAAGATCAAATTTCTCTTAAATCTGATCTTGAAAGACAATAGGTGCATTTTTGAACAGCCGACTGCTTTAGTTTGCCAAACTGACAAACTAAAGCTGTCGGCTGTTCAAAACATCACTTGGTGTCTTTCACTAGAATAAAGCTCTCAACCCAGATTTGATTATAGAAGAGTGGAAGTGTATATTTAGAGCTAAGAATTTGGTCATCCTCTACCAAAACCTCTACGCATTTTTCTTTCAAATCAAAGGCTGACCTGGTTCAACTGGCTATGCATTTTTTACAATGACAACTTCAGTCAACCCTCCTTGATCACATTTTTGTTAACCTACATGATGTTGTCAAAGTTCTAAATGAACATCTTATGCAATATAAGATAGCTAGTATAGACAATAAATGATAGCTGATGGCTGTTAAGAGTCCATTTTTGTCCTCGCTATCAAAACTTCAAGATTCCTGTCTCATACTTCAATAGGTACATTATGTTAAATTTGGTGGTGAGTGAAAACAATGCTTGACTGTGTTCTGGTGAGAGACTTGGAGTTTTTCGCTTGGTGTTGGAAACTGAACCCTTATCCCTAAAGGGTAGAGATACGCTTTTCCCATTTATATTACTCAGATTTTATTTAGAAATGAAACATATTACATTAGCCCAAGTATTGTAGATGAATAATATTATTTAGCAGATTTGTGAACGTGAATCAAGTCACTTTATGCGATTCTATCCAAAATCATATGAGAGAGGCAGTGAACAGCTTCTTAGTGTTTATTTATAAACACGATATTAGTATAGTTGAGTTTCTGGCGTGACACACTGAATTCTGCATGACCTCCAATTGACCTCTGGCAGAACAAATAAGTCTTTCCAGCAAGGTTGGTCATTTGTTGCAACGAAATATTGGGAATAAGTAGTTCTGGAGATGTACCGGCCAGCTTTACTACTTAATAAGTAAGGAATTTTAATAGTATTGTCACACCTTAACCAGGCCACTGATGTGAGATGACTGATGTTGAACGAGTCAGTGTAGTATTATGGCCGTTTTCGAGGTTTCTTGGGCTTTTCCAAACAAATAGATAATAATTTGAATTGAATCTGTGGGAGAGAAATCTGCTACTCAGAAAGCAGCTTTGGTGTGCTTCTTGTGTCCAAAGTTCACCCAGGTCGTGTCTGCGTCTCCGATGAAAACCCCACTTTTAGGGGGTCCAAGAATGAGCAATTATGGACGTTTTGCGAAATAGATCAGTTTTGCGGGAAAACTGAAAATATCATCCGAATTGACTTGACGTGTATATTACTTAATCCACTGATCAACTTTCTGATAGTTTTGAGAAGTTTTTGTGTGACAAAACGTTGTCTCTTTAGGCACCTCAACAGTGTCTTTGAGTATGGAATTCTAGGGAAGAATTGGTGTGATAACGGTGGCTTAGGCATTTTTCTTTTACTTCTAAGACTTGAATTTGAAATCCCCGACAGAATTTGAAATGAAAAAGTATGAAAAATTGTCTTTGAATTCCATTCTGTAGTTATCATCTCTTCAAACCAGTACAAATTTATTCAATTCCGTGAATGTTGTGGAAGGCGGTCATAATAGCACGGTGACCAGTACAGATCACATGCAAATCATGATATATGCTTTTGATCAAATCATATGCTTTCATAGTTCGAACAGGTTTGATAGTTCGAACAGATTAAGAGGGCGATTATCTTCTCCACTATCGAGCTATTTCGGGCGAATTGAATGACTCTCGTTTGTTATATTCGAGATGATTTTGTGGGGATTATTTTGTATATGAGCGCATATATACATTTCGTTGAGGCGGTTATTCGGCCAGTTATTATCACAGAACTTTCGTAATCCACGCATCCAATATGGCTGCAAATTCTGTGAAAACTGATTCCAGGAGAGCAAAATAAATACCTAATACCCTATTTCTTCTAATTATTCAGACGGAAAAACTTAACTTCAGGCTACTATTGAGAGAAATTCTGCAAACAATTCAACAAATTTTACAGCTATCTTTGCAGTTCTTTCGATAAATAACATGTCCATGCCACAGTATTTAGCCTCAATTGATATAAAGATGAATTTTTTTCTGCTCGAAATCTAAAAATGCTGTTCGAAAAATTAGAAGATATAGGGTAATTTCTTTTATAACACATTTCGAATCACCACAGTCATATTTGGGTGCAATGAAGTCTCGCTAATCTGACCTGTTTTACTTGCAAAATTCAGTATTTTTGCTGTCTGTCAATAATATTGCACAAAAGAAATGACCTGATCCGAGGTCGCCTTTTCCACTCAATGTTTCACGAGCTACTCAGTCGATCGACTTGTATCCCAAGAAAAACGAAAATTAATTTATTCCCAACTTGAGTAATTAGAAAAGTAACTCTGATTACCTCTGTAAATCCAGTTTGATCTCGATATTTCGATGACATTTTATTTTTCATCAGTACATTACAATATTCAACTGCGCAATACACAACCACATTTGTATTCAGTGACTAATCAGTGCTCCGGCAATTTCACTATTATAATCCACATATTTGCAGTAAATCTGCTACTCAGAAAGCAGCTTTGGTGTGCTTCTTGTGTTCAAAGTTCACCCAGGTCGTGTCTTTAATATATGACTGTTTTGATGTGCCGTTGACACGGTCCAGAAGCGAGTTGAACTCCAGATGGACAAGTTAATTTCTTAAAAGCATTCAAATAACGCGACGGGGCATGACTTGGCCAGGTCACTGCACTCTATCAACAGGCCGCAAACATATTTTCAGGTATATTGTAGTATATAATTTGTTTCAAAGACCAATTTTAAGAAGAGCTGTTGTGATAGAGCAGAACGGGAAAGCATAGAACTGAATATCTCCCACATATCACTCCGACTGGATCAGTTCCTCTGCGGCCGGGTTAACAGGACGTTTCTCTTGAGGTAGGTAGGACTACTCATTTCCGCAATACTAACTTTGCTGGTGTCAAAACTGAAGTCCATCCATTTAATTAATCGTCTACTTTGGGGCTTGTCAAAATTCAATAGATCGCTCCGTATAAATTTTCTCGTTTGCAGCGGATATGAAAAACGGAAATCTACAAAATGGTCACCATTCTACGTGATATGCTAAAATTACATGATGAGACGAGACAATGCTTGTCAAATATTAGCAAGATATTGTGCTCGAGGCGGCGAAGCCGAGTGCTTCACTATGACACTTCACACGACCCAATCGAGCCCCAAAACGTCCATTCACATGCCCTTGTCTCACCATTCCCTGACTGCGCATGCGCAGATTGACGAAACCGTACAAAATCACCATACCGGTTGAACTTTCCCCCACGTCGCGCGTATCTCACACGACCCATTCGGACCAATATTGGGTCATCTCTACCCCAAAACGTTCTTTTCAAATGCTCTTATCCAATATTCCCTCTCTGCGCATGCGCAGATGGACCTCATTTATACTATACACAGTTCAGTCGGACGCTCCCCGACGAGTGCTTCAAACTGACAACTCCCACGACCCATTCGAACCACGGATGGTCCACCTCAACCCCAAAATGTCCATTCAAGTGCCCTTTCCCCACAATTCCCTGGCTGTGAATGCGCGCCAGCCTTACTGTCAGACGGTCTCCCACGAGTGCTTCAATACGACACCTCCCACGACCCAATCAGACCAATATTGGGTCACCTAGACCCCAAAACTTCCACCATGTGTAGTCAGAACTTTTCAGCAAAATTCACCCAATAGCCAGGAGACCCCTCACATTGTCTTCTACAGCGTGAGACAGAGTAAACAATGTGCCACATCCCATGCCACAAATGTCCATGAGTGGTTTGGCAATTGGGCCTAACATTGAAGAACCTGGAGCATATCTTTGATCTTATTAAGGGGCAGATAACCCTCGCAGGCCGCCACGTGACCAAAAGTAACATTTGACCATAAGCGACTTTTATATCCTACAACATTGACTGGAGTCGTAACTTAACTCTTATTATTAAATATACACACGCGGTGACCCGAAAGTCACGTGACCGGAAGTGACCTTTGACTCGGAAGTCACGTGATCGGAAGACATCAGCTCCACCTCATCCACATCACCCTCAATCATAATGGATTTAGATTTTATATACTACTTCGGTCCTACGTCATGTGTTAATCTGCAGAAGTAAGAATCTTGACAAATTAACTCATGTGTGAAATATTGGGTCAGAAGAGGTCGAATGAGGCCAACTCTTGCGAAATTGATCCATTATCGCGGTTTAAGTCAGCTCATAGTATTTGATAGCCCTTCCAATACAACCCAGCTGTCATCAAACTGCGCAAGAAGTGGTCATGTTGTCAAATATAGCAAAATTGAGTATAGCGAAGTCTCGAGTTTGTTTTGGTCTAATTTACAAGATGACGACCCACATATTCTGTAGACTTCAACCCAAAGCAATACACGGCCGTCAGACAGATGACCACAGAGGTAGGACATTAGGTCAAGTAAGGTCATTTTCCATAAAATTTTATCCTTGAAATTTATCATCATAGGTACAGGTCTAGCGATGCAGTGCACCCTCTGTGATTAGGATATTTTTAATACTGAAGATAATGTGACTGGTACATTAACTGGTGGGCCACAATGCGAAGGAAATAGAGTAGAACTACGTCAAATCAGGTTCAGATATGACGTTCACTTCTACTTGGATTCTAGATCTGAATCCAGCGGTTATGGCAAATTCTGAACGGGTTGGTGTAAAGTCATATATATCTCATTGAGTTGTCATTTAACCTGGTGATGTGCGACGGCATTATATCTCCACTGCTGGAAAAGCTTCTTGGCCCAAGGGGTCCTTCGTGTCTAAATGTGTTAAATGACTCGATTTGACCATTTTTCACGAGATTGCATATGTTGCGGATTTAAATGTCATGTCATAACTATAATCATAACGCAATCGAGCTAGAACTTTCACATATTGTGAACATAATTTTCTCTTGCTAACACAATTACTTTTAGAACATTTTAGTATTTCGATTTCAACCGTGCGTATAGACAAAATGCTGCCATATCTCCTTTGGTGATTACGTGGTAATCATGGATGTACGCTTATAAACATATATAATAAAGTATCCCCACCACTTCCATATCAGCTAATACCTCACGAGTCAAATAGTACCTCTCATTGTGTAAGGCAAGCAACAGTTGCCTCCCTCATCTATATCCCCCGACATCAACAACCCCTCTAAAAGCTATCGCTGCCATTTCGGCGGGGGAATTACCATCCTCTGACTGCTTGTACGAATCCGATTTATGACCAAAACAGTGAAAATTATTCAATTTTGCTTGATTTCAACTCATCCGACCTCTGCTGACCCAATTTTAGATCCCTTGAGTAAATTGTGAAGACGACAGCTAGGATATATTGGAAGAGTGAGACATGGACAATCAAACAATATTCTTTGGCAGCTTTTATCATTTGATTTAGGACTCAAACTGCGAGAAAGAACAAAAATTGTAAGATTTGACGTAATTTGACCTCTTCTGACCCTTGAGGTCAAGATGCCAATCGTGTTACCTTCAACGAGTTGTCAGCTTCTACCCCAAAAATTTAGCATATTTGATTTTCAATATATTCTTCTCCTGGGTTCGATTCTCGCTGAAGAATAATCAATTATTTCCCTCTAAGAGATTATTTCGTATTTACATATATATAACTTTTATATTTCTTGATCCTCCAGGTAATCGAGAACACGTCATCACTGGGTGAGCCTATATGCTTCATAGGCGTGTGTGGTCTGGCTAATCGCAATATGGGTTCGTTTGGGGGCCACGCCACTCCCGGCGCCTACACCATCGCCTTTGCCCTGTGGTGGACCATATCCGCTTTCAGTCGATATTTCCGATGTAAGAAAAACGGTCATCAATACACGTCTTCCATTACTGCGCCCTGTCTTTGTTTAGGTGGTAGATTTAAACACTGGCCCATAGAAGGGTGCATCAAGGTGATCGCTGCATCAACTGGAGTTATCCCAGCAATCAGATTAGTATTTCTTGATCCTACTGATCTGCGTCCTGCGGTTCACGGTACCATGTATTTCTTCTTCGCTGTCTCCGGGATGATCGACTTGCTGCTTCATTTCAAGGCGCCCGTTCCACCCGATACTGATTACGCCGTTCTAGTTCTGTGGCTGATCGTGGAAGGGCTCTTGTTCAAGTTCCATATTCAAGGCAGGTCCGAGATAGACGCTCACGTCCACACACTACTGATATACGCTATCCTTGCCAACATGCTGGCATTCCTGGCAGAAATGCGTTTTCGACACAACATTCTCTCAACATTGGTGCGAGCCTACTTCATGCTGCTACATGGCACCTGGTTTTGGCAGGTTGGATTCGTCTTGTATAACCCTCTACCTGGTGCTGTCTCTTGGAAGCCGAGCGATCACCACGAGAAGATTTTGGTGACCCTGTACTTCACTTGGCATGCTCTGATTGACCTCATGGTCGTACTGGTCATCGGAGCAGTGGTCAAGCGGGTTGGTTGTGAGAGAAGTTGGATTAACCACGACGACAGGTCCGAGATATTTCGCCTCTCAGATCACGCGTACCATGCAGTTGTCCAAGTTGATGACGACACCAACAATGGCGAGTGGACCTCGACAAAACAAGGATTTCACGATTGCATTTGGAGATCTGACAGAAGGAGCCGGTATGATATACAATTTGCCTGATGTCACACCCTGAGGGCACAGGTCTTCTTATTTACGGTGTTTGCTGACAGTCGACGGTAAAACACTCTAGAAATCGATTTCTAAAGTGTTGGTCCGTCGACTCTAGAGTGTTGGTCCGTCGACTGCCAGGAAACACGGTAGATAGGAATACCTGTGCATAAGGGAGAACGATCAGAATTCACGAGAATTTGTCTCCACTTGATTAATGACATAAGTTTCCAAATAGAGTTACCTATCTGATTAACCGAACACTACTTCATTCTGAAGCGGCGAAATCCAGGGGAAGAAAGTATATAGCTTACGTGACGGTCTGGGTGGCACTTGAAGACGTGAATTGAGTGAATTAACGACGTCGTTGGGCCAGTTGTTCCATGATTCTCGCTATGTCGACACTGATATTTGTAAAGTTTATACTGGTGACAACGCGATCACGTATGGGCGGAGAAGGCGAATCAATGTGCCGGATTGACCTCAAAATGCCCATGGATAATTTTTTTACATTTTAATCAAGTTCAGTCTACCTCTCCTGATTTCAAGTGGTGTTAAACGAAGGCGTTTCATTGTCTCCTCATACGCCAATCCTGTTAGTTCCGGCCAGAATTTTACGTCTGGCCCTTCGTTGAATACCTTCCGATAACTTGGTGTCCTTGACATATTGTGACCTCCAGGCTGTAATGCTGTAGTTCAGTTGTGGTCGAACTAATGACTTGTACAACCGTAGAATAATTTTTTTGTCTCTGCACTTAAAGCGCCGTTTAATTGTTCCCAGAATCCTGTTACACTTTTTCACCACAATAGCACACTGGTTCCCAGCTTTCAGTGAGTTGTGAAAAATAACTTCTAGGTCCTTCTCACACGTAATTTCCTCCAGCACATCGCCTTCCATTTCATATGGAGACTTCGCATTTCTGTCACCAATGTACATAACATGTATACATACATTAAATAACACCTGCCAGTCTTTTCACCATGACAGGCTGTTGACCTGATGATTTTATAGAATTTCAGCATCTCTATTGTCAGCCATTTTTCTGAATATTTTTTTTTCATCCGCAAATTTCAAAATAATACTGGTCACACTCTCGTCAATGTCGTTAATGTAGAACAGTAGCGGATCAAGAACGGACCCCTGATCTGCCCACGGTGAAAATTTACCACACAACACAACTCGATGTTGTCCTCTATGGCTTAAGTAGTTCTAGATCCATCTGTTTATATTACCTCTCACACCATGTGTTGCGACTTTGGATATCGAACGCGCATGAGGGACGTTATCGAATGCCCTTGCGAAGTCGAGCAGAATCATGTCCATCGGGAACCCTTCGCAAACATACTGCAAGAAGCTCGGTAAATTAAAGGATCGACTGTTCAAAACAAAACTCTAACACGCATACAGGACCACCAGACGCGGGGAAAACAAGCGAGTCATTCGAGGGCCAAAGTAAATGGACGTGATCGAAGAAGAACTTCTGCTTCTTCTCGTCAACAGACGAAAAAAGAAGACACTGTGTTTGGTCAGTATCGAAATCGCCGTGGCGGCTGAGGCGAGCGGTGAGATTAAAATGGGAATTGGACCTCTGCATTCGCGTCGCCCCCCTTCACCGCTTTGCCGCGACATGTGCCGTGCGCATGCTAAACTCGCCAACCATTGCTCCATTTCACATGCGACTTTTTCGCGTCGCTCGCGCCGCTTCACCGCGTCCAATGTGAAACCGGCCTTAGTGGGCAGTTGTTTTGGGTTTGTAGCGCGCGTTTGTGTCATCACCAGTTATCAACGCGTGGCACTGTTTTGAAGCATACGTGCAGTTGGTGAGTATCAGTTGTACATCAATACCATGTTGTTTGGGTGTCTTGAATCGTCTAGAATCTCCATAGTTGGAATGTTTCGTGGCTACACTTGCTCAGTATTCCACCCCAAAATACAAGGTCGAAGGTCACACTCCCCCAACATCTTCCCATTATCTAGCCTCTCGACTCGACGAGATTTAAACTTTCTACACTACTAGCGTTACCACTCCTTTCACTCAAAGGTAATTATTTATCACATTATATCAAAGCAAGTCTACTTTTGTTTATTTTGCCGCTTGTCAATTTCTCGCGAATATGTCACATCCCTGTGTGGTCGCGTAGAAACAAGTCTGCCATGACAGACTAGTTTTGATTGGTCGAACAGATCATAGCTATCGATAGATATTTTCGTGCCGAAAGTTCATCGAACGGCTTTGATAATTTGGTATTAATCAGATTGGAATGGATCTGCGATCAATCGCGTGTCTAAATCAACTTTTAGACACATTGTTAAGTGGTAGACGGGTTAGACGTTTTCGGTTTAAACCTCCTCTGATCGTCTATGCTTACACACAAGTTACGCGCGATGTGCCCGGCTGAAGCAGGCCACACAGTGAAGCAGTCAATCCCATTAACAATGAGCTAGGGTGTAGCATACACCCTCAGAAACGTCTTTTGCCCAAAGTTTGAAGGCACAGGGTACCATCAAAATATATCACCGGACTGTTCAATTTTACAGAACAAATTAACCACAAGAAATACTTTTTAGAGCACGGTACCTTTTTTCAAGTTCTACAGAATTTAAATAAATCCATCTCAAACACGGCGATAAGCCGTTCTGTCTAAGTGTAGTATGAGGTTGAATGTGCCACATATCTAAATTTTAAAATAAAAATGGAACCAATAGGGGATTCTTTTATAGTGCCAAAGCTTTTACATGACATTCCTTCGTCCTGTACCTACAACATCAGGGCACGGCACCCTCAGCATTTTACAGATAAAATCTTTTAAAATCGCACTAACCTTAGGTCTAATTTTAAGTTAATGGGCACGGTGCTCTAGGCAGTGATGATTTTGGCGCGCGCGCCTTGCGCCGCGCCAGTGGATTTTTGCATATAGCATACACTTTTCATCCTTAACCACAAACTTGCTATATGGAATTTGGAGAGTATAACTGATAGAAGACCCTTTCATGGAAAACGTATTTCCTATCTTACTATAAGTTTAGTAACGGTTTCTTTTGCCCGCGCGGCCACTATTTTGTTTGAAATGTCATGAAGCTTGGCCAGAACAGTATTGGAGTAACTGTGGGTAACTTGAAAGGAAAAAAAATGCATCTGACGCTCTACTCGTTTTTTGTCAAAAGGCCGTAAAACTGTGTCAGGATATCTACGGGAAAGTGATTTGAAAGCAATCAAACTTCAAAAAGGGTACTTGGCGCCCGCTGGGGACCGAGAATATAAAATGTACATATGCACACTGTAAAATGAGAGAGAGAGAGAGAGAGAGAGAATTAAGGTTTAACGTCGAGTTCAGCAATATTTCAGCTATATAGCGACAATCACGCAAATTCTAAGTATGTCAACAAAAACAAGTCAACAACCCAGCAATCCAGAAGTAATCAACACAGCAGTAGATAAGAAGCGATTCTTCTGGCCAAGGTTTTCTAGCTCAGTAGGTCAGCATGACTTCATAAGTAGGTCGAGGAGTCATCTATATATAGATTCGAGAAGCGGTGTTCTAGGTCATCGTCTATTGATAGAACCTCTAGGTACAACGTCTGCTCGCCGGACCGCGTTCATAGCCCGAGGGGTTGCGGTGTTCGAGGTTATCTATTCACCGAACCGCGTCCATAACCCGAGGGGTGTTTGCGGTGTTCGCCTGCTCAGCGGACCGTATCGAGGGGTTGCGGTGTTCGATGTTATCTATTCACCGAACCGCGAACCATTGTGTTCCAATGGGTCGATGGGGTCTTTATTCGGATCGATTTTTCTGAGTCCTCACTGTCACTGCTCTCCTCATACTCGTTAATGTTACTAACGATCAATCAACTTATCGTAGGCATTTCCGCATCTTAATCGTCTGTCTCAGTGATTCCCCGTAGTCTATGTCGTATAATGTTTGTAGACGCCTCGTTGTTTTCAAAATCTCGTTATGAATATAGTCAGTTTGCAGGTTTTGTATGTTACGGAGGAGTTTCTAGTATGTTTGACGTAAAGTCCCCATCATCGCTGGAATATAATCCTGCGTGGCATTTTCACCAGACTCCTCGTCATAACCTTGGATTGTATATTGCTGTTTCTCTAGTCAATCTCAACGCTATAATCTCTTTCGATACGTTTACCGAACATCTCTTTCCACACATTATATTTTAACCCTTTCCGCAAACCGGTAATTTGATCTATTTCCCCAGGATGGATGAGTTCGTCATAGTCACAACTCTCGTCATCTTAAGGGAATTTTATCTTTCGTCGTTCCATTTCATTCCCGCTCCGATGGATCATTAGACTCTGCCTCTGCTGGGACTCATCATCATCTTTATTCCGTTTGAATCACGGCGTATCTGTCCCCGTATATAATCCCTTTCCCACTTGTTCATTCCTCTTAGAGGACCACGCTGGATCGTGAGATGGTATCACTTCAGAGAGAGGATCTGGTATGTATTGGACTTGTGTTGATGGATTATGAATTGGGGTTGGACAAGGCAGTAGTTGTTGTTGCCTTTCTTCTTTCACAAGTTTCTTGCTGTCTATCAATAGCAAATTCGCACGTTCGTGAGAGGGATCTTTCCTCTGGATATGACACATTTCATGGCAAAATTTCACGAAGCCACATCTCGTCCGTATGGATATCTGTTCCTCGATTTAAACGCCCATACAGCGGAAAATGACAGACTGGCTACCAATGTAATATCAGGCGACGAGGAACTCGTGAAAGAAGAAAGGCAACAACAAATACTGCCTTGTCCAGCTCCAATTCATAATCCATCAACACAAATTCAACACATACCAGTTCCTCTCTCTAATATGATACCATCTCTCGATCCAGCATGGTCCGCTAGGAGGAATGAACAAGTAGGAGAGGGATTATAAACGAGGACAGTTACACCGCGGTTCAAACGGAATGAAGATGATGATGATGAGTCCCAGCAGAGGCAGAGTCTAATGATCCATCGAAGCGGAAATGAAATGGAACGACGAAAGCGAAAATACCCTTAAGATGAGAAAGTGGCCCCTATATATTTTCGCTATCGCTAAGGCCAGAGGGCTGAAACTTATCACACTATATCTTTGGGTCAAGCTCTCCGAGAAAATGTAAAAAAAATCCAAGATGGCCGCAATGATGACGTCACCGTGACGTCATTTTCAAAGAGATGCTTTTTATCGAGCGACTGCTTTGGAAGATCTTTTTAGTCGGGTGAGGGAGGACTGCATCTTGGGTTATTTGAGAGAAATCGGTTTGTTGCATAAGTTTTAATGTGTGTATGTTTTAATGTGCTGGATTACTAAGTTATTGGCTTGAGTACTTACAATTTTGTTTGATCGTCGCTATATAGCTGAAATATTGCTGAACGCGACATTAAACCTTAATTCTCTCTCTCTCTCTCCATTTTCAAAAGGAGCATTTTTGGACGATTTTTCAGTCAGAATTTTCGATTTTTTTGAAGAAAAAAAAACTGCCCCCCACCCCGGGCCAGGTTGGGTTAAATCATTCAGTCCTTACTCAATCAACATTAGAAATGGGCTGCCTACTCAGCGGGTTATATTCCAGTATTCTTCACAGAGCCAGCTTTTTCATATCCACAATTGTACGGACATGACTTCAGGAAATATTTTCTCTATCGAATCAGCCGCGAGTTGGATATGCAAATTGCTGGTAATTCCTCAGTTGCCGAATCCATTTGCTGTGCCCAGATTCTGAACAAGGTTGTGAATTATGGGAAACTACAACATCTTTAAACAAGAATTGGCCGCTTTTCGCACGCAAGCAACCACCATGTGTTTATCTTATGCCGGCTTGGAATTCATGCTGAAAGAATGATATGGAAATTTATTGGTATTGTTGATGCCAAATTGCTTTGTAGGATTTATGTGACACGCGAACATATATTTTATCTCAGTATGTTATGTCTCAACGCTTGCGGTCTCGTGATCCATGTCAATTTTGCTACTGAGCGCAGTCATATGGCTTCGATCACATTATAAGCTACCTCATTGTATAGGGACAAAACGCACAAATGCCCTCGAGTTCGGTGTGGAGAGAGAGAGAATTAAGGTGCAATGTCGCGTTCAGCAATATTTATATAGCGACGATCAAACAAAAGTCTACGTATTCTAACAAAAGCAAGTCAACAACGCAGCAATCCAGAAGTAATCAACACAACACACCAAAAGACATGCACATACGTTAAAACTTATGCAACAAACCGATCTCTGTCAAATAAGCTAAAGTATTGTCTTCTTTTACCCGACTACAAAGATCTTCTAAAGTAGCTGCTTGATAAAGGGAATCTCTTACAATCTTAAAATCTATACAGTCAATCAAAATATGTCTATATTTTGATGAATCATCGTTTTTTACATCATGTCACCCATCAATTTCGTCTGGTAAATTTTCTACCTTGAAATGCTATTTCCCACGATTCGTCGGAAAGCTCAATTCTTTTGAAAGAAGTATTTACTTCTTAGAATATTTCTGTTGGTATCATCGGTTCAAATTTCGTCCACGAGGTATAGTTATTTCTTGTACAGTTTCACCATCGTATCACACATAGTTGGCCGAAAATAATCATAGGCTAACTGAATGAATTTTCTTCTACCATCACCATCATCACCTTCGCGCTCATCACTGTTGACATCATCTTCGTCGTTATCAACATCTCCATCGTCGTGATTATCTTCTTCATCTTAGGTCTCATCATCACGGGAACAGTCTTAATTCTCCTTCTTCATCTTAGGTCTCATCATCACGGGAATAGTCTTAATTCTCCTTCTTCATCTTAGGTCTCATCATCACGGGAATAGTCTTAATTCTCCTTCTTCATCTTAGGTCTCATCATCACGGGAATAGTCTTAATTCTCCTTCATCTTAGGTCTCATCATCACGGGAATAGTGTTAAGTCTCCTTCTTCATCTTAGGTCTCATCATCACGGCAATAGTCTTAATTCTCCTTCTTCATCTTAGGTCTCATCATCACGGGAATAGTCTTCTCATCATCACGGGAATAGTCTTAATTCTCCTTCTTCATCTTAGGTCTCATCATCACGGGAATAGTCTTAATTCTCCTTCTTCATCTTAGGTCTCATCATCACGGGAATAGTCTTAATTCTCCTTCATCTTAGGTCTCATCATCACGGGAATAGTCTTAATTCTCCTTCTTCATCTTAGGTCTCATCATCACGGGAATAGTCTTAATTCTCCTTCTTCATAGGTCTCATCATCACGGGAATAGTCTTAATTCTCCTTCTTCATCTTAGGTCTCATCATCACGGCAATAGTCTTAATTCTCCTTCTTCATCTTAGGTCTCATCATCACGGCAATAGTCTTAATTCTCCTTCTTCATCTTAGGTCTCATCATCACGGGAATAGTCTTAATTCTCCTTCTTCATAGGTCTCATCATCACGGGAATAGTCTTAATTCTCCTTCTTCATCTTAGGTCTCATCATCACGGCAATAGTCTTAATTCTCCTTCTTCATCTTAGGTCTCATCATCACGGGAATAGTCTTAATTCTCCTTCTTCATCTTAGGTCTCATCATCACGGCAATAGTCTTAATTCTCCTTCTTCATCTTAGGTCTCATCATCACGGCAATAGTCTTAATTCTCCTTCTTCATCTTAGGTCTCATCAGCACGGCAATAGTCTTAATTCTCCTTCATCTTAGGTCTCATCATCACGGGAATAGTCTTAATTCTCCTTCTTCATCTTAGGTCTCATCATCACGGGAATAGTCTTAATTCTCCTTCATCTTAGGTCTCATCATCACGGGAATAGTCTTAATTATCCTTCTTCATCTTAGGTCTCATCATCACGGGAATAGTCTTAATTCTCCTTCATCTTAGGTCTCATCATCACGGCAATAGTCTTAATTCTCCTTCTTCATCTTAGGTCTCATCATCACGGGAACAGTCTTAATTCTCCTTCTTCATCTTAGGTCTCATCATCACGGGAATAGTCTTAATTCTCCTTCTTCATCTTAGGTCTCATCATCACGGGAATAGTCTTAATTCTCCTTCTTCATCTTAGGTCTCATCATCACGGGAACAGTCTTAATTCTCCTCGTTATACATGTCATGGAATATATTAGTAGCCATCCCACCTGCCGGATGTTCGTCAATGGATTCAATAGATTTATCTCGTGCATAGAAGTTATATATCTGCGTAAAATGGTTTCATCGTTAGTGTCTGGTGCATCGCAGTCACGCATTGGATGTTCAAATGAACAACATGAAAATCTTGCACTATTACGTGGTACTAAGACGGCGTCAATTACCGGTTCAAGCGAACTAGACATAAACTACGAAATGGTGCATCGGAGTTCCTTCTTGCTACGCCTATAGGTCTGGAGGCCTACCAAACTTTCAACCCTACCTGTATCTCCGGAATGACAACACAGTGTGATCTGCTCATGTTGAGCCTACTTGCATACCCCCTCCCTTTCCCGAGCAGGGAATCATGAGAAAAAAAATCAGAATTGGCGGGTATGGGTGGAACCACAAAAGTAATGTTTTCGACATTTTTCTTCCGAATTCCTGATTTCTGTGAGAAAAAGTGGACCAAAACTTATTTCACATCAGATTATTATTTACTAATTTATCTATTTATAATAGTTTTCGGTAAGAAAACACAAAAATAAAAACTTTTTCAAAATGACCACTGTGACGTCATAAAAATGGCCATCTTGGATTTTTTCCATTTTTTTTGTAAAGACACAAGGGAATAGTGAGGTATATTTCAACTCGAGGGGTAAGACAAATATTTAGGGGGACCGAAATCGCTCCCTCCCAGGCCTGGACAGGTCCTAAAACTTAGGCCAGGTAGGGAATACATCCATTCTTACCAACTCCATGCTCTTTGGGATTCACTGGTCATTTTGTTGCTATCTTTGGTTATGATGCAGTAAGAAATCAACCTGTTGGGTAATATGCCGTTCTTTCAGATTACGCTATACTGTGTTCCCAGTACCAACGTATGACCAAACTGTTAATAAACCTGGATGTTTCATCCTACTATTCATTGGCGCAAGATCAAAGCTGCAAATCTTCGAAATTATTTCGGTCTTTCAAGGTAACTGTGAAGTGAAATGCAACACAGGGACATCTAGTCGCATGGGATGGGCGCTGTGAAAGCGTGGCTGAGATACGTCATAACGACTTTCTCTAGATGACGACTTTACAACGATTATTATGGATTAAGAATACTGATCAGCGATACGGATTTTATATTTTTGGAACATCATGATGTCTTGTCGGTATCATTGAAAACTGTTGATCGCTTCTCTCTTGTAGGAAAGTAGCCTATGTTTATGTATACTATGATTGTCCTTTTGAATTTTGTGCTAAAACTGTTATACGAAATATGGAATAGGTCTTTGGATTATGGACGCGGATATTCTTTAATGGACGACGCTGAATTATGAATGACGGACTAGACGCTTGTAATTACTGATCAGCGATACGGATTTGATATTTTTGGAACATCATGATGTCTTGCCGGCATCATTGGAAACTGTTGGCCGCTCCTTTCTTTCAGCAAGCTAGCCTAGTTTTATATATACTATGACTTATTTGGTTATAATGCTATTATATGTATTCGGTCTTTGGATTATGGACACAGAAATTCTTTAATAGACGAAGGCTGAATATTGAATGACAGACTAGACGCTTGTATTCTAAATCGATGACATCTTTGATTTGATCGCGAATGTCAGGTTGCCCATCCTGGCGTCTATAAATAATATTATTAACCCATCACGAGAAAAAGCTGTTTGTCATAATATAAAACAAAGTCTGTTATAAACTGTAGCGAAATTCGGATTCCCGCTGTGATGACTTCATGGGTACGAGCGTCGAGAACAGTGTTTACTGGGTTCCTCTACTTCTTCGAAAAACTGAAATCAGGAAAATGTTCTCGTGAAAACGTAGCCCAATTCGTTAGATGTGCTGAGAAGTTGATTGTCAAATTAAAACAAATTGCAATAAAGACCAGGTATAATACCACATTTCAATGGCTTTCTGACGGCAAAATCATCATTGACATTTATGGCAATTCACCATGTGCTGTATTAATGTAAAAATTGATGGGGAAAAAATGACGATGTCTGGCGACTAAAATCCAATCATATGACTTCACAGAATCCCTTCACCAGGCACCTCACATTAAGATTGGTCTTGTTATCTCAGCCGTGCTTTTATTGTAGCTGTTCATGTGGAAACTATGCAATAAACACACGGCCCCTAGCACCGGCTTAAGCGGAATAAGATACGCTAGTTCGGAAGCTGTCATGACAGATCAGCTCAAATAACTAACTCATTTGATGTTAATGGATGAGCATCGAGGGCATCTGATGGAGCAAATGCCTCAACATGGGGTAAATATAAGAAATGCTACAACACAGAGAAAAACTAACTTGTAATACCCGACGTCGTGCGCTAAATTTCCTACCATGTCGATAAACTAACATATATTTGTCAAACGCCATGTACAGAGGTCGAAATCCCAATCCCAATCAAAGGGATAGTTATCGGCAAATCTGGCAAATTGGCAGTAAGTAGCTGCTTGTTTATAGTACTATTCTAAAGAACCCGCGGTTATTTTGGGGTGTTTGAAAATGTGGAATATCATTGTTTAGCTCTATACAGTTGTACTACCGCCGTGGTAGAGGAGTTTATTTCAAACATGTCAAATACTGACAGATCGTTAACAGCTGCTTTTCACGCCTCCTTATACATGCTATACGAGTTCACGAATACGGCTATTTGCCAAGAGGTAAGGTTCCTATCCTCGGCCTTCAGTAAAGACCTGAGCAAACATATAAATTTGGAAAATATAAGGAGCAAGTAACTCTATTTCCTTCTAGAAGTCTATTGAACAGATATAAAACACTTATTTCAAAGCAATCAAACAAACCGTACATTTGTCTCATAAAAGTTGCTGTCATTACTTAGTGGTAGCGGCATATTTCACTGATTATGTATTATATCCTATTCGGTTTCCTCTGTACAGACGTGAAGAAGCAATATGCAGGTAAACGGGAAGATGTTGGCATGTGTACATATACGTATGGAATGTCTAGGTTTGAGTTAAGACGTGAGGCTGAAGTATTATAACAATCCAGTACGCAGGCATGACATCTGTATTTTTGAATTTTGGTTATAGATGACGAAGCTCTGAACTCAATGAGCTGGCGTCAGTGATTGTATAGTATTGATCCTCTCTTGCGAAAAGTTTTGACGGAATTTAGTTGATTTTTTTTTAAGAATCATGGAAGTTGCATGGCCGTAAGGGTTTGAAATGTTGACCGTATGAATGCATTGTAGTCGGTCGTTCAAAACAACGCACCACGCGTACATCGTTGTTTTGTATTTTTGATTTTCATGGCCTACGAGAAGCAGGATATACATTCTCGCCGAAGAGGTGCTCCGTAAGCAAAGGCAAAACCGAATTCAGTTAAGAATTGAAGGAAATCCGAAGTCGAGGCCTGAGCTGAAGTGTATTATCAAACCATCACACCAATGTAGTTTTCAGACATTGCAGAAAAATGCATTGACCTTGCTCTTATACTGCAATAAAAGCGTACAGAAAGGCCGATCTATGATTGACGCGAGATTTATTGATGGACATGTTTCGAATGACTAACGGACTACTGAATACAATGCCAAATATGACCTCTGGCGATAGAAAACATTTGCAGCTGCCCTTCGATGAACTCGACACTGAGGGACAATATATCTTGAAATTTTGGACGTTTACGAGTTGCCTTGTGGGTGTTTATGCGAAGCATGCGACCGTACATCTTTGCAAAACATGTGTACTTCACAGAACATGAACAATAATTGTTTTTACAGTTCTCGGGTTCAGTGTAGCGGGTGTTGTGCCTGAGTATGGGATTTTAGTTGTATAGTTAACCTTCAACCAGTTTTCAGATTGTGTCTTTATGTAGATGCATGAAGTCCTAATACTTAAGTATGTATCAGGAGTATGAATGGGGATATATGCACGATTGGACTGGATAAATTAAAAACTTCATCTAAAAAACAGAAATCCAATTTATACATGTAGATACCTCCACCTGAGTTTTGTCAAATGTGAGCATCGTCCAATGTATGGGCAGATGACGCGTTCCACGTGAAAATCTTTTGAAAAAATATCTCTCGAGGTGTAGCCAAGGTGCACCAAGCGACATATTCGAAAATATACTCCTGGTGAATGAATGACAATCATTACTTCTTTACTGTGCACATACATACGATGTGCCATTAGATATCAGGTCAACCAGTTTCAGCCTGGTGGCTCTGGTCGATAAATCTTCACAGAGAATTCTGAAACACAATCCATATATACCTTGCTACTGACCCTTGTTTGGAATTTTCTTTTCAGGTGAGTCCACCTATATGAGGCGCCACTGAATCGTAATGATGATTTTGCTGTCGAGTACACACAATCCGCACTTGGTCAAGCGGTAAAAACGGAGAAATTTTAGTATTACTTTTCGAGTGAATGAAACGCTCAAAACATTATGGAAGCAGGAACATTTGACCGCGGTTCTCTCTGGGTCGCTATTATTGATTCGAGAATGACATTGCATGTCCCCTCCCACCCACTTCGTAACCAATGCTATGTTCTTCATTCAGAATCGATGGGATTAAGATGATCTCCTATACCTTGATCATGGGATCAATTACAACACCAAAGAAGGAAAATACATCCTATTAAGATATTACTTTCGTCAGTATTTTAGTACAAATATCAACAATCCACTGAGAGAAACGTTGCTGGGGTGCACCATGTATCGAGCGTCATGATTGGTCAGCCTGAGCCGCACGCGCTCATCCCTTGTAGGTCACAAACCTCCATTGCATTTAGTGGGTCCAAGATAATAATTAGGAGTAAACTTCCGGCGACCACTGATTGGCTGTTATACTAAGTGACAGTGAAATGGTTTGTGCTATATTTTATAATTCATTCCTATAATATTTGACTCTCAGGAATATGGAATAACCATTGTCACAGGTTAATAAAAAAAAATTAGCCCGGTTTTCTTGACCTCTTCAACCCTGGTTGCCATGGCATTTAACGCCATCTCCTCATTCCCAAGAGCTGTCATTCAGAAAAATGGTGGGGAATGTATGCTAATTTTCCATATTTTTTAGAGGAAAAGCCAGGCTATCCGGTGTGGTAGGTCAATAGTGACCGCGAATATTAGGGAATATAGTTTTGGCTAGATGTGCCCAGCTCATTTACTACATAATAAGTAAGGCAACTATTTAGTGGTTTGTGACCTATACGTGTGTCGGATGAATGTTCCCAGCCCGTTATGCGGCAAGGCTTTAACGAGTATTGTATGGGAAATTCCAATCGACATCTTTTCAAAAACACTCAGTTCAATTCCCTTTTCCCTTATGTATCAGCTAACAAACTGATGAGAGACTGCAATATAAATAACGCTTGAGTGTCTCATATCCCTTTGCTAATCTACTCCCTGTCCCCTACCAGTAAGTCCTATCTTTCAGTCCAGCCAATCTCCATGTCGGTCTGTACTTAAAACCAATATTAGCCATGGTGAAGAGTTTGTGGTTTTCGAATGAAAGCTAAACGACCGACGTTTCTACAGTGTCAGCTTCTGGATAAAGACAAGTAGCATGTCAACGGTTTGACTGACGATTTGTCAATCAAATTTAGATATGTCATTGTGTGAACTGGAATTATGGCGCAGTCTGAGGAAGGATAGGACACGACGTGAACAACGGAGAGTTTTTACGATATACGGAAAGACGGCTTCCAAAAAATGCATAAAATTGTCCGTAGTCGCCTATCTCTCATAGGCCGTAACCGCGAGAAGATACATTAAAATCAACACCAGTACAAGAAAGAGGAATATAGTTGCTGTATTTGGCTGGGCAATTAACTATGAAATTGAAATTAATGACCAGTATATGTATGATACGTTCAGAGCAGGACATTTTTTTTATTTGAATGACGGATAATTTAGGTTTAATTTATTAGAACGTAACAAGTTTAAGATTTTGAAGGAATTTGCCCTTTAAGAAACCAATATTTTCTTCTTGACAAAAAGGGCAAGCATCCTATGACGATGTGGGTTTAAGGTATCACGAGTTTCTTGGACGCGTTCTCTGGCTGCAATTCCAACATTCCACCTTATTGACTTTTCGAATTTTCCATTTCGTTCATCGAATCGAATCGTTGATCCTGTTTTGTCCGTGGCCACAGGCTATATGCGCTTAACTTGAGTCTGTTCGAGATTGTACCGAAAGTCCGATTTACGCTGTGATGACTTCACCGTGACGTAGAAAACAGTGTTCGCCGAGATTCCTCTATGTGAAGAAAAACAATGAAAAAACCCCTGAAATTGGGGAGTATTCTCATGACACATTGCCCAAAACTTTAGATGTGCTGGAAAATTGAATTTCAAATTGAAACCAATAGCAATAACTCGAACTGTTAAGAGTAGCAATATATCTAGTATATTACATAAAACTTTCCAACGACTTTCCGATGGCACAAACCATCGTGAGGTTTTGCTCGTAGCGATGTGCTTTATTAAAATGTAACATCGTAAGAATACATTTGTCTGTCTATAAAGCGGCCTTACTGATGGATATTATCTTTGCAACTGTACTAAAACCCAGAGTGAGTGCTTCGAGTGAATCCCAATTGTGTCTTATCATAGCTGCTGTCATTAACTTATCGGAATATTCCACTAACTACATGTTATATCTTGTGCACAGTTTCCTCAGTACAAACGTAAAGGAGGAATATGCAAGTAAAACGGAATATGTTGGCATGTTTACATGTACGTTTGAAATGTCTAAAGTGGAGTTACAACCAGAGATTGAAGTATCATTACAACACATATAAGAGAAGTGGGAAGAGGTGCCGACATACTGACAGTCACATGACTTCACAGTATAGTGTTTTGGTTAACCTATTCTAAAGCACATACCAAGAAACTAACGATTCGTGATATGTGTTGTATCTCAGGCACGCTTTTATTGTACCTGTTCATGTGGCATCTTGGATGATATGATCACACGACCCCTAGCACCGGCATAAGCGGTATTAGATACAAATCTAGAGAGCTATGATGCATAACATACCCAGTACACAGGCATGATATCTGTTTTGAATTTTAGTTATAGATGACGAAGCTCTAAAACCAAGGAGCTGGCAGCAGTGATTGGATATTATTTATCCCCACAAATGAAAAGTGTTCGCTCGTTTTATTTTTATTTTTTTTAAATAAAGTTTACTTTGAAAATTATAGAAGTTACCAGACCATATGAGTGTGAAATGTTGACCGCATGTCTGCGTTGTATTCGGTTATTCAAAACAACGCATCATGCGCACGTCGTTGTTCTGTACCTTTGAAAGGTATCAAGTATCGAGGCAAGTATATTATGCATTGCCTGCGAGCAAGGGATACATTTACGCCCGAGTGGTGCTCGGTGAGGAAAAGACAAAAGGAAATTATGGTCAAAATTAAAGGAAATCCGAAGCCGGTGTCTGAGCTGATGTGCCCCTTGAGACCCTACGTTCGCAAGGCAGACGTCAATTATTGCATGATTTCGAAACGATAATCACCGGTAGATAACATACATGTACGGAACGATAATATACTGCAATCATTCCAGAAATGTCAGAAGTATGTCATCTGTACCTTTTCGCTAATAAGCCTGGATAGTTTCCTTCACTGTCAGGATATATACCCATACGAATATATTTCCTACAAGAAGCGTATTTCTTTCTTGCCCTGTGATGGTGATTGTAGTTATGTGACTGGTGAACATGGTGGAGAGTAGGGAGATTTGGTTTAATGTCACACTCAAGGTTGTTCACTCATATGGTGACAGTGTTCACTCATATGGTGACAGTCAGTTTAGTTGGTGGAGGAAGCCGGAGTACCGGGAGAGAACTACCGCCCGTCGGCAAGTAACTGACAAACTTTCACACATGCACCAGCTGGGCTTGAACCCGTGCCGGTTCATTGATGCGAGGCTAGTGATCACCAGCGAAACGCCTTAGACCACTCGGCCACCGATGGCCCCAAAAAGGTGATGGTGGAGAGTAAAGCGCTTGGTCAGCTTGGCGCCTCACAGATATGGGTCTTGAATGGGAACTTGTATTCTATTAATACTCCCTCGATCGGGTCGTTTCTTCTGTCTAACGGTTATATCATTTTCCATCAGATGACTTGATAGTGTTTGTGGGTTGTATCTGATACCGCTAAAACCGTGTTCATATCATTCAGGATTACACATGGGCAGCTACAATGAAAGCGTGGCTGGCATACAAATCATCACAGGAGTCGATTTTTGTTCTTGAGATTTTTTTTTGAAATATGCGGTCAGTATATTTATTTGCTTGTGGCGTCTTTGATTTCTTGTCAGTACTCCGGCATCTCTTTCCACCAACCTTATGTTGTGTTTAATTGTTTGCCTTTTTTTTGATACCAATCCTTGCTTGAAATATTCTTATAACATATACGAGGCATCCGATGTTACCCACTGGACGCATTTCTCTCTTCATCAAACTGTATAAGCTCCTCTCGAAAACACTGGCAAATCATGGAAACAGGAACAGTTGATCGGGATTCTCTCTTGGCCGCTATTATTTATTCAAGAATGACATTTTGCTGCCTCCTGGAGCCAATATATATTTCATTCAGAATTGATGGGATATCAAAATCTTTGTCATGCCAACAGTCGGAGCAGTCCCTTTCCGACTGTATCTTAGTTTATGTGAGAGAAATCGGTATGTTGCATAGGTTTTAATGTGTGTATGTTTTAATGTGTCTTGAATTACTAAGTTATTAACTTGAATACTTAGCTGAAATATTGCTGAACGCGACGTTAAACCTTAATTCTCTCTCTCTCTTCGTTATGTATCAGCTCGCAAACTCCAGAGAAA